>JANAVB010032614.1:2500-10000 GCA_029216955.1 Iris pallida
TGGTACTGACACCCACACAGTGTTTCATGTGCAGGCACAGGTAGAAGCTCGTGGTGCGGAGCTCGCTTGGATGCGTCGAGGCACGGAGTTCCTTGGCGGTTCGAAGCGTGCGGCCGCGTAGATTCGAAGACTTATACGGGACATAATGTATGGACATCGTCTTCCGAAGCTTCCGCTGGATTCAAGTATTGTATCGAAAGAAGAGAGAGAGCAGAGTGACTTGTAAACGAGAGAAAAGTGAGCCTGAGAGACTTGTAATTGGCCTTGCGCCCACAAATGTAATCTTGTACTCAACATCAATAAAGAGATTGTTTTGAATGTCTTGTGTTCATGTGTTCTTCTTTAATTCCGCTGCTATAAATCAATGTCTCTGCACGGGACTTCTGTGCGACGACCCCGTCGCAGCCGCTGTAATCGGCCGTTATGGAACCCGCCTTGCACGAGCGCAATCTAGGCTCGTGCGGCATCACGCCTTAGCGAGGACGATCGCTCCTACGGGAGCGGGGCGTGACATAATGGTATCAGAGCACGGCTTTACGTCCTTGGACCGTCGATTGAATTCTTTAACTTCGATGTTTCCGCAAAACTCTGTTGCTTCCGCAAGTTGTTATCGTTGGTGCGCTCTCTCTCAAATGTCCCTCGGCATGTCCATACAATAAGTCTAAATATTTTCGAAAGCTCGTACAAACGTTCAATCCAACGCATCGGTAGGCCGTTGCCAAATGCGTCGATAGGGCCTTTGTGCCGAACGTTGCAAACTTGACTCGATAGAGAATATGTGCTAATGTTAGCAAAGTCGCACGTGTGCCCAAATAGTCCAACGTCGACAATAGCAAGTCGCGTGCGTGCCTGATTAGTCCAACGTCGACCTTAGCAATTGAGCGTGCAAACTCGAATATAGTTCGCACAGGATGGCTATGCACACGGCCTTTTGGCTAAGTTGTGTTTCGCGTCGCGCACCTCGACCCTTGGTGCAAACGAGTTGCGAGCGATATCAAGTACCGCTCGGTCGGGAACGGAGATATACTTAGAGTGTCTATCGATAGGAACGCTATCGGACTACGCTTAGGCGTACACGGAAGATTGATTTAGATTTCGAGGAAATAGTGCGAACAGCTTAGTGCGTCGATACGACGCAAGCGACTACGCTAGCGATTCGTCGAACGAATCTGAAGGATGTCTTAGCGAATGACGCGAATGTGATTGAGGATTAGATCGTATGGCTTGAATCTGAGTGGTGTATGTGATAGGTTCGGAGAAGAATAAGAATGAGTGTCGACGACTAGTCGAGTGGCTCGAATACGAGTGGTATATGGTTCGTCTTGGAAATTGTTCGAGTGAATATTGAGGATTACGAGTATGTCGACAAGCGATGATATCGCAAAGCCTTAGAACGTGTCACGTTTAGTTGGTCGTGACTTCGAATGTCCCGAACGAGCATCTCGTTCGGACAACTTGTGAATGAGCAACGCAAGTTAGAAAACGATACGGAACGAAGAATGAAAATGAATGGTCTTGATCGAGGAAACTTAGAGGATCGCACGTACGATATCGGACTGATGCAAATGAAATGTGATTTGAGTTTTGAATAACGATCTTGAAACGAGCTTGAGGAATAGCGATCGAACTTGGTCTTGAGTATTGGGAAAATTGTGGAATATCCAACTCGGACGATAGCATCAATGCACGACTCGAAATTGGTTGCAAAGGAAGATCGTCAGGTTACGCACATCGTCGATGGTATTGAGGCGTATCAAAGATCGATATGCGATAACTCGGGGGTACTCTGACTCGGCAAATGACGATCGTGCAAATGTCATTGTTCCGATGGATGCTATAATCGGGATGTTAAAACGTGTCGAGGAAAAGATAGACTTGGCTCGAGGATTTTCTAAGTTGAATGAATGACGATCGAACTTGGCGTGGATGAAAACTAGAATGTTTGGATTTGCTTTGTCGATAACCACAACGTTGACATTCTTGTCTTATGCGAGCGCTACTCCAGCCTCGCACATGCGTCACACCGATTAGGGCGATCACTCTGCGTGAGCGCTGGTATGGTGATTCATACAGCGGGAGTGGTCGAACTTGCACGGTGCGACAATTTGTGCTTCGACTTGTGGTTTGACGCGAAGATGGACTCGAGAATGGATTTGTGTGCTTGAAGAATCGAACTTGAGGATTGAGTAGGTCCAATCCGCGTATCGAAAATGAGTTAGTCTAAACTCAAACAAGAGTTCCGCCCCGATGAGAATGATTATTCTGCGGGTGCGTTACATGGTGATTCATGAACCACCGTGGATAATCGGACTCGCGTGAGATTGGGGCGCAACGTATTATCGAGCGAGACGACCTCGTGATCGAATACATGAATTGGTTAGAATTGGTGAATTGAAGGGATTCGAATATACGCAACGCGTGTCGTAATGCGAATTAGGTGATCGTGCTCGGTGTTTAGAAATCTGAGTGATGCGAGCTTGGGTAGAAGACCCCGTATGATCGACTCTGGTTTGACCCTAGGATTGGGTCAGTGTTGGCATTATTGTTGGGGAACTATGATTCCAATCCTGACATTGACTTAGCCTCGAAAAGATTGGCCTAGCGGTTAGGCGAGACGCCCTGTTCAAGTGTTAGCAATCGAAAAGATTGATCTTGAGGATCGGAATGTATGGAAGTCACGAATATACAAAACCCTGCTCACGAGACTCGGCTGACATGCATATATTTCAGGGACGCCGGGGTATGTGCACGATGCGACTCGAGTGAGAATGACAAATTCTCTATCATGCGGCTTGGCTGAATGCACGTATTTTGGGGACGCTTGGAATGCGTGCACGAATCCAGTCAAGTGATACGACGAGTTCAAGCAAGGCTTGAAGGATGGGAGTGTGTCGGGATCTGGAAATCGTGTTAAAGGAAAGATTGATAATAGTGCGAGCGTGGCTCGGAATCGAAAGAACGCGTAGGTGTGTGCGTACGATTAAGTCTTGGCCAATAGAAAAGGGTAGGATGACTTGCCTTCAGGAAAGTCTCGAGGACGAGACTTGTTCTGAGTGGTGTATGTTGTAGTGCCCCGTCCCGCAAAGTCAATCGGAGGAATCGAAATGCCGACGGCGTTCGGCCTTAGCCTTGCAACGGCTTGCTCGGAGACATCGCTCAGGTGGGGTAGTTTCGGTGAACTCTCCTCATCTTTGCCTTCACATAATAAATCGTGTTTTCAACTTGCACAAGTTAGGCTTGATAAATAAAAGCTACGCATCCACATAGCTAAGGGAATAATCCCGACGGTTTGAATCGAGTTAGAACATGGAAAACGTCCCACGGTCGGCTTAGAGTTGGTGCACGGCGTGCTTTGAAAATGACACTCGGTCCTTCATTCCGTGGCTTGGGAGAAGGAAAGTTGGTATTCGGTGCAAAAGCTGAGAGTTAGCCTAAGTCATAGGCGTCGCCCGCACAAATGCTTGCTAAAGCATGCACGGTCCTGTCCCGCAAGGCTTGGCACAGCCTTTGCTTGTCCCTTGGGTTATGTTGTAGGCTTGAGTGAGTTAGGCAAAGTTATGCCGGTCGACCTAAGTTATTCTACGTGCTGTCCCGCTCATTCTGCGGTTGTCAAGATAAATAGTCCCACGACCCCAAGGCCCATCATATGAAGTATGACTTGGGCGATAGCGTTGCGTAGAACATGAGTCGGTTTAGAGACACGAGCCACGGTTGGTTCAGTGTAATGTTAGCCACGGTCTATGGCATTTAAGGAACACGTTTGGTTTAAGTTAAGTTGGAAGGCTACGTAGTAGTCGTTCCCCCGAGTTCAAAGGTGTTTCGAGGCGGTCCCTCGGTTGGGAGTCTCGCGTTCCTATCCACGTTAAGGTGTATTCGAGGCGGTCCCTCGGTTGGGAGTCTCGCGTTTCCTATCCACGTTAAGGTGTATTCGAGGCGGTCCCTCGGTTGGGAGTCTCGCGTTCCTATCCACGTTAAGTATTCGAGGCGGTCCCTCGGTTGGGAGCCTCGCGTTCCTATCCACGTTGAGAAGTATGAAACGGTCCAGAAATGAGGAAGTGGGTCGAGTCTGCATGGTCATTGGACAACTTGTGTACCGGTGCACAAGGGTTTTGATTTTGTTCCTCAGACAGTTGCCGCCGCCATGGGACTGATCTGGCCTAGGAGGAACACGTGCTTACGGGACCCTTGGAAGGGGTGCGACCTACCCAAGGGGTGCGCCGTAGAGCGGGTATTAGGGGAAATTCGGCGAGTTCGCGCCTCGTTATTTACGAACGTACCCTAACATCCAATGGAGGTCCAATATAGCTTGTCGTGCTAGTGACCAAGTTCATATAGATGTCGGCATGGCGGCGACAATCCGCGAGTGTGCCTTTGGATTTAGTCGAGTATTGAGTGTGCTATATCAAGGAGTCGAGTTGAAGGCGTGTGTACAAAGTTAAAAGCATAATGTTGGGCCTAAGATTGGGTATCAACGTAGGCGTTGTGCTTCGGTACGAGTTGTGGCATCGAGTGTAAAGTCGAGAAGGGCCGTAGGGCAAGTTAGTTGAAAGTTATGTCGAGTTGCTGGGCACGACCTCAAAATACGAGGCACGACCGCGTTGTCACAAGACAAGTCTGAGTCGATATGTTGACATTGTAAGAAAACGACAAGGTTTCGAGACTTAAAGATAAGGATGTTATCAGTACGATAGCACGGTCACACGGAAATAAAGTCTATCGTGTAGTTGCGTCCCTGATTTTGGCCGTAAGACAAACACGACTTGATAGGTTACGTTGTTGGCACGAGGAGTGGTCTAGTGACAAGTATGAGTTAACGTTGACATTACAAGCATGGGTTGGCCCTGACACACGAGTTGCGCTAAGGCGCCGGTCCTAAAACTGATCCTAAGGCAAGAATAGAAAGACAATCGAAAACGGGTTTATGTTGCACAAAGTAAATAAAACGTGTAGGTTTTGTATGGGTGGGCGAGGAGCTCACTCCACCAGTACAGTGGTACTGACACCCACACAGTGTTTCATGTGCAGGCACAGGTAGAAGCTCGTGGTGCGGAGCTCGCTTGGATGCGTCGAGGCACGGAGTTCCTTGGCGGTTCGAAGCGTGCGGCCGCGTAGATTCGAAGACTTATACGGGACATAATGTATGGACATCGTCTTCCGAAGCTTCCGCTGGATTCAAGTATTGTATCGAAAGAAGAGAGAGAGCAGAGTGACTTGTAAACGAGAGAAAAGTGAGCCTGAGAGACTTGTAATTGGCCTTGCGCCCACAAATGTAATCTTGTACTCAACATCAATAAAGAGATTGTTTTGAATGTCTTGTGTTCATGTGTTCTTCTTTAATTCCGCTGCTATAAATCAATGTCTCTGCACGGGACTTCTGTGCGACGACCCCGTCGCAGCCGCTGTAATCGGCCGTTATGGAACCCGCCTTGCACGAGCGCAATCTAGGCTCGTGCGGCATCACGCCTTAGCGAGGACGATCGCTCCTACGGGAGCGGGGCGTGACAGTCCCCCCCGCGGCGGACGTGCCGCGGGGGAACCCTTGAAGTGAAATTCCAAACGGTCGGCGGGCTGAATCCTTTGCAGACGACTTAAATACGCGACGGGGCATTGTAAGTGGCAGAGTGGCCTTGCTGCCACGATCCACTGAGATCCAGCCCTTTGTCGCACAGATTCGTCCCCCCCCCCCCCCCCTACCTATTTCTCCCAACATAACGGGGCCCGAAAGGTTGGTCGCCCATACTTGGCCCCCTCACGCTCACGACGGGAAATACTACCAAGTACAGTATATGCTGCACCGCACTCACTACTCTACTCTGGCGCACGTGGCTCGTACAAATTGCCCATCTATTAAAGCGTCCTTGCGGCACCAAGCGCCACGGCGGAATACGCATAATTAACTTGCGTCGACGAAGGGCCCTATCGGTGCGACCGCCCGGCTCAGTAGCTCCTCCTACCTACTGCCACCCTCCCGTCGGATCCGAGAAGGAAGGAAGGGTCCTTCTCTCTTTCTTTCTTTCCCATAAAACACTAACTAAAACGGCGGCCGGGGTGCGAGAACCCACGAACAAGATCGGGAGAGAATACGCACGCATAGAAAAGACAGACACGTGAGTACGCACGTGACGGACAAGAGAATGCATTTACATCTCCCCGGACGGAGGACCCTACTAATACTACTAGCGTGTGTCCGGGGACAACGAGAAACCGACGCCAAGGCTTTACGTACTACGTACTAATCTAGTACGTGCAGCAGGAGACACAACATTTCTGCGCACGGCGTGGGCCTGACGGGCCCTATCGGCCGCACGGGACAAACAGAGGAACCTATAGCTGCCGCAGCAATTTCTGCGCACGCAAACAGTTTCTGTGCACGGCGTGGGCCTGACAGGCCCTATCGGCCGCACGGGACGGAGGAACCCACGAGTTGCTGCAGTTTCTGCGCACGCAAACAATTTTCGTGCACGGCGTGGGCCTGACAGGCCCTATCGGCCGCACGGGACGGAGGAACCCACGAGTTGCTGCAGTTTCTGCGCACGCAAACAGTTTCCGTGCACGGCGTGGGCCTGACAGGCCCGATCGGCCGCACGGGACGGAGGAACCCACGAGTTGCTGCAGTTTCTGCGCACGCAAACAGTTTCTGCGCACGGCGTGGGCGTGACAGGCCCTATCGGCCGCACGGGACGGAGGAACCCACGAGTTGCTGCAGTTTCTGCGCATGCAAACAGTTTCTGTGCACGGCGTGGGCGTGACAGGCACTATCGGCCGCACGGGACACAGAAACGCATGCGTTGCAGCAGTTTCTGCGCGTTGCAGCAGTTTCTGCGCGCACGAAGAATTTCTGCGCACGGCGTGGGCGTGACAGGCCCTATCGGCACCACGGGACACAGAAATGCAAGCGTTGCAGCAGTTTCTGCGCACACGAAGAATTCCTGTGCACGGCGTGGGCCTGACAGGCCCTATCGGCACCACGGGACACAGAAATGCAAGCGGTGCAGCAGTTTCTGCGCATGCGAAGAATTCCTGTGCACGGCGTGGGCCTGACAGGCCCTATCGGCCGCACGGGACACAGAAACGCAAGCATTGCAGCAGTTTCTGCGCGCACGAACAATTTCTGTGCACGACGTGGGCCTGACAGCCCCTATCGGCCGCACGGGACAGAGGAATGCAAGCGTTGCAGCAGTTTCTGCGCACACGAACAATTCCTGTGCACGGCGTGGGCTTGACATGCCCTATCGGCCGCACGGGACACAGAAACGCATGCGTTGCAGCAGTTTCTGCGCGCACGAAGATTTTCTGTGCACGGCGTGGGCCTGACATGCCCTATCGGCCGCACGGGATCGACCGGGTGCGCATATGCTGCGGTTTGTGTGCCTCGCGGCACTTCGTTTGCCCCGCAGCAGATTCCTGCCCACGGCGTGGGCCTGACAGGCTGCATCGGCGAGCACGGGCGCGGCCTGCGGCTGCGCGCGAAAAATGACAAGCTCCTCAAGCACTTTGGTC
>JANAVB010032615.1:0-10000 GCA_029216955.1 Iris pallida
GGGTCGACCTGCACCGGGCGAGGCGACGATAAGCTCGTTCGGACGGCATCGCATTCCTGCTGCGACGCAATTTTTTCCGCCTCGCACGGGCAGTTTCTGCCGCGCACCCGCGTCCCGTGGCCTCGCACGGGAGCTTCGCACAAGGGTCCGTGGTGCAGCAGCGGGCCTTGCTGCACCGGGCGCGTCAACGATAGGGTCGTGGGGGATTTCGTTCGCACACAATCCCATTTTGCCCGCAAAGCCGCACCTACTCAAAATTTGTTGCGCCGCCCAAATTTCAGCTCAACTCGCTTCCCCCTATAATAGATTTGCAGTTTTATTGTTGGGCTGACTCCGGGGTACCAAAGTGCTTGAGGAGCTTGTCATTTTTGGGGAAAACGCGCCCAACCTCCCGCTCGGTCGGGGGGGTTCGAAACTGGCACGAGTTGCGGCAGATTCTGTCGCACGGGCTGAGAGCTGCGCGCCGCGCGCAGAAACAGCTGCAACGCCTCGCCTCGCGCTGGGACGCGAGCGAGGCGGGCGGCCCGTGCAGCCGTTCGATGCGCTGGTCGCCTCAGCGCGCCGCCGCGAGCCCGTGCTCGCCGATGCAGCCTGTCAGGCCCACGCCGTGGGCAGAAACTGCCGCGCGACAGAAAACGTCGCGAACCGTCGCGCACCCGAAGCCAGCAAGCGCCCGGTCGCTGGATCGCCGCGCGCGGGCAGCCGTTCGACGCGCCGTGCACCCCCCGCGCGCACGGGATTGTGGCGCGCGACGAACATCCCCCCCTTCACCACCTACTCCCCTATAATAGATTTGCAGTTTTATTGTGGGGATGACTCCGGGGGACCAAAGTGCTTGAGGAGCTTGTCATTTTTCGCGCGCAGCCGCAGGCCGCGCCCGTGCTCGCCGATGCAGCCCGTCAGGCCCACGCCGTGGGCAGGAATCTGCCGCGGGGCAAACGAAGTGCCGCGAGGCACACAAACCGCAGCATATGCGCACCCGGTCGATCTCGTGCAGCCGATAGGGCCTGTCAGGCCCACGCCGTGCACAGAAAATCTTCGTGCGCGCTGAAACTGCTGCAACGCATGCGTTTCTGTGTCCCGTGCGGCCGACAGGGCCTGTCAGGCCCACGCCGTGCACGGAAATTCTTCGCATGCGCAGAAACTGCTGCAACGCTTGCATTTCCGTCCCCCGTGCGGCTGATAGGCCATGTCAGGCCCACGCCGTGCACGGACACTGGTTGCGTGTGCAGTAACTGCTGCAACTTGAGGGTTCCTCGATCCCGTGCGGCCGACAGGGCCTGTCAGGCCCACGCCGTGCACAGAAATTAATCGTGCGCGCAGAAACTGCTGCAACGCTTCCATTCCTCGGTCCCGTGCGGCCGATAGGGGCTGTCAGGCCCACGCCGTGCACAGAAATTCTTCGTGTGCACAGAAACTGCAACAACGCTCGCATTCCTCAGTCCCGTGCGGCCGATAGGCCCCGTCAAGCCCACGCCGTGGGCAGAAATTGTCGCGCGACAGAAAACGCCGCGAATCGTCGCGCAAGCAAAATTCGCAAGCGCGCGCTCGCTAAATGGCCGCGAGCGTGGAGCCGATCGACGCGCCGTGCGCCCCCCCGTGCGCGCGCGCGACGAACATCCCCCCTTCACCACCTACTCCCCTATAATAGATTTGCAGTTTTATTGTGGGGATGATTCCGGGGGACCAAAGTGCTTGAGGAGCTTGTCATTTTTCGCGCGCTGCCGCAGGCCGCTCCCGTGCTCGCCGATGCAGCCTGTCAGGCCCACGCCGTGGGCAGGAATCTGCCGCGGGGCAAACGAAGTGCCGCGAGGCACACAAACCGCAGCATATGCGCACCCGGTCGATCCCGTGCGGCCGATAGGGCCTGTCAGGCCCACGCCGTGCACAGAAAATCTTCGTGCGTGCAGAAACTGCTGCAACGCATGCGTTTCTGTGTCCCGTGCGGCCGATAGGGCCTGTCAAGCCCACGCCGTGCACAGGAATTGTTCGTGTGCACAGAAACTGCTGCAACGCTTGCATTCCTCTGTCCCGTGCGGCCGATAGGGGCTGTCAGGCCCACGTCGTGCACAGAAATTGTTCGTGCGTGCAGAAACTGCTGCAAAGCTTGCGTTTCTGTGTCCCGTGCGGCCGATAGGGCCTGTCAGGCCCACGCCGTGCACAGAAATTCTTCGCATGCGCAGAAACTGCTGCACCGCTTCCATTCCTCGGTCCCGTGCGGCCGATAGGGCCTGTCAGGCCCACGCCGTGCGCAGAAATTCTTCGTGCACGCAGAAACTGCTGCAACGCATGCGTTTCTGTGTCCCGTGCGGCCGATAGTGCCTGTCACGCCCACGCCGTGCACAGAAACTGTTTGCGTGCGCAGAAACTGCAGCAACTCGTGGGTTCCTCCGTCCCGTGCGGCCGATAGGGCCTGTCACGCCCACGCCGTGCGCAGAAACTGTTTGCGTGCGCAGAAACTGCAGCAACTCGTGGGTTCCTCCGTCCCGTGCGGCCGATAGGGACTGTCAGGCCCACGCCGTGCACAGAAACTTTTTGCGTGCGCAGAAACTGCAGCAACTCGTGGGTTCCTCCGTCCCGTGCGGCCGATAGGGCCTGTCAGGCCCACGCCGTGCACGGAAATTGTTTGCGTGCGCAGAAACTGCAGCAACTCGTGGGTTCCTCCGTCCCGTGCGGCCGATAGGGCCTGTCAGGCCCACGCCGTGCACAGAAACTGTTTGCGTGCGCAGAAATTGCTGCGGCAGCTATAGGTTCCTCTGTTTGTCCCGTGCGGCCGATAGGGCCCGTCAGGCCCACGCCGTGCGCAGAAATGTTGTGTCTCCTGATGCACGTACTAGATTAGTACGTAGTACGTAAAGCCTTGGCGTCGATTTCTCGTTGTCCCCGGACACACGCTAGTAGTATTAGTAGGGTCCTCCGTCCGGGGAGATGTAAATGCATTCTCTTGTCCGTCACGTGCGTACTCACGTGTTTGTGTTTTCTATGCGTGCGTATTTGTAACGACCCGCTCCGCCCTAGCGGAATACCGATTCCAAACGGCAAGTGCAACGACTCAAACGAGCCGTCGACCCGAAGAGTTGCTTCGACCCGATGAAGTATCGATGCAAATCGATGCAAGGCTTGCATTGGCCTGACAAGATGAATCCAGACTTAGACTATCGAAGGCGCGCTCGGAGGATCGCTCGGCCGATGCGAACATCGCTAAGGTGGGTGGCTCCGATGAACCCGTCTGTGCTTAGCCTAGACACATAACAATGCGGACACTATCACGAGAATCGCTAGGCGACAACACCATGCATGTTAATAAATGATTCAACGCACCTAGCTAAGGGAATAATCCCATCTTGCATGCTTGTTTAGAACATGGAAAAGAACTCGGCAATTATAGAAACGCTCGCACCACGCTCTACGCTCGTGCTACGGCACAAGCTCACGTTCATGTCCCGTATACGTTCAAACAATGAAACAATGAATGGTTTACAACAATGAAACGGGAAGGCTATCAACATAGTCGCTCCGAGTAGAGTTTAGCAACATTGGAAGGCTATGGGACCGATGGGTCGCCAAGGCGACTCCCACACTGGGAGTTGCATAATGCGTGAAAGAATGAATCCACGAACGAATTAATAAATTCATGAATGACTCTATGAACGAACGAACAAGTTAAAGAATGAAATGAAAGAAAGAACACATGAAAGATAAGACATGGAAGACGCTAGCGACAGGTATGACGGGCACGTGCAACGGGGCTCGCTACCCGCGCTGTACGGACGCCAACCTGGTCGTTAACGCATTATGGCTAAGGGTTAGCCTACGGCTCGGAGATAGCCGCTAAGTTAAAATGACAAGACAATACGAAATGGTCGTGGACAAACGGCACGGGCGATGGGGGGGAATACCGTGGCCGTCGTGTGGAAGGATTCTGCGGCACGGGCGTTGGGGGGGTAAACCGTGGCCGGCCTAGGCAGAATCAACGGCGCTTACGGGCTGCTTGGGTGCGGGCTTGGGCACCAAGAGACGTAAGTAGGAGGGTATATTCAAGAGACTTAACGGGGTGTACCAGCCATCACCCTACGCTAAGTTGAGAATTGCCACAGGGGAATGTCCTAAATGGCTTGCAAAGCCAGCGACCCGTGCATGTAGATTAAGTGGACTATGCTGGTGGCAATCCACGTGCAAGTTCTTGCATTGAAATCAAAGTAGTCTAAGTAAACTAAATGAAGTGTCTCCAGAACATGCTTGAAGTGTAATATCCTGAACATGAACATGCCCGAAATATAACACTCAGAACATGCTTGAAATGTAACCTGCTGAACATGCTCGATATGTAACACTCCTGAACATGCTTGAATGAAATACTCGAAACATGCTTGAATTGTAACACTCTAAAAACGTGCCTACGACGTGCTAGAACATGCCTCCGACGTGCTAGAATCCCGAGACATGGACACACACTTGATATTGAATGCGTGCATGAATTCGTGTTATGTTATTATTCATGAATTGTGGTTTAACTTGGTTTACCTTGAACAGGGAAGGCCGGACGGTAAGTATGGGTAAGTCGTGTATGTATTTCTCATGCGACACTTGAATTCGGTAACACGAGATAGGCTATGCAATATGCCATGAAATTGATCCTAAGGCAAGATTAGAAAGACAATGAATGATAGAGATGCACAAAAGATTATAGAACGTGTTTGGTAATGATGGCATTGTGGGCGAGCCAGCCTCCCCACCAGTGCATAACAATGTACTGATAACCCCACAGTATGCTTGCAGGATAGCAGGAGACGCCGGCGGGTGCGGAGCTTCCGTCGAACGTGTCAAGGCGCGGAGCCAACTCTGGGGCCTTGGAACGTTGCAAGAAGCTGAAGCACCCTATACAGGACATAATGTATCGGAACATCGCCATGTATCCTTCCATGTTGTAAGCCATTTGGCACGCCTTTTATGTTTCAGAGAGAGAGAGCTTGAGCGATTTGTAATATCGGCCTAGCGCCGCTTGTAAACTTCGTGAAATTCAATAAAGAGTTTGATTTCGTATTCTACTTGTGTTCATTTTTACTTCCGCTACAAATGGGGACACTCTGTGCGACTCTGTGGCCTAGTAATTAAATCGGCCGTTTCTGGACTTGGCCTTGCACGGGCGCAATCTAGGCCCGTGCGACATCACGCCTTAGCGAGGACGATCGCTCCTACGGGAGCGGGGCGTGACAGATTGGTATCAGAGCACGGCTTTACGTCCTTGGACTCCATTTCGATTATCTCAGTTTTGAAAGCTCGGTTGGAAAGCAAAAGAAGTATACGCTCTCTCTCGTTGTGCCTTGGGATGTTCCATACAATAAGTCTAATACTTTCAAAAGCTCGTACAAGTACTCGGTCGCACGGGATCGATAGGCGAAGGCCTTTGTGCCGAACGACGTTAAACATGACTCGATTGAGAACACATGCAAAGTTAACATGTCTCGTACGTGCCTAACTAGTCTTGCGTTGACCCTAGCAACTGAGCGTGCAAAACATGAATATAGTCCATGCGGGATGGTTAAGCGGTACAACTTAGTCCGCGTGTCGCGCACCTCGACTCTTGGGTGCAATCGGGTTGCGAGCGATATCAAGTATCGCTCGATCGAGAACGGAGATACACTTCGAGTGTATATCGATAGGAACGCTATCGAGTTAACGCTTAGGCGTACGCGAATGATTGACTTGGATTTTGAGGATTAGTATGAACGACTTAGTACGTCGAGACGACGTAAGCGAGTACGCTAGAGATTCGTCGAACGAATCTAAAGGATATCTTAGTGCATGGCGCGAACGTGATTGAGGATTAGACCGTATGGCTTGAACCCGAGTGGTGTATGTGATAGGTTCGAAGAAGAATAAGAATGAGTGTTAGCGACTAGTCGAGTGGCTCGAACCCTGAGTGGTGTATGGACGTTATAGAAATTGTTCGAGCGAGACTAAAGGAATTACGGATAGAACAAGTATGTCGGCGAAGCGATGCGGTCGCGCAAAGCTTTAGAACGTGTCACGCTTAGTTGATCGTGACTTCGTGTGTCCCGAACGAGATATCGTTCGGACAACTTGTGAATGGGTAACACGTGTTAGAAATGATTCGGAACGATGGATGAAAATAAATGGTCTTGATCGAGGAAACTTAGAGGAACGTGCGTGCGATGTCGAATTGATGCGAATGAAATGTGACTTGAGTTTTGAATAACGATCTTGAAACGAGCTTTGAGGAAAAGCGACTGAACTTGATCTTGAGTATCGGGAAAAATTGAGGAATATCCAACTCGGACAACAGCATCAACGCACGACTCGAAATTGGTTGCAAAGGAAGATCGTCAGGTTACGCATATCGTCGATGGTATTGAGGCGTATCAAAGATCGATATGCGATAACTCGGGGGTACTCTGACTCGACAAATGACGATCGTGCAAATGTCATTGTTCCGATGGATGTTATAATCGGGATATTGAAATGTGTCGAGGAAAAGGATAAACTTGGCTCGAGGATTTTCTGGTTGAACAAATGACGGGTAAACTATCGAATTGAAATCTGACTTGAATGAAATGAAATGCTTGGATTTACTTCGACGATAACCCCAACGTCGACATGCTTGTCTTATGCGAGCGCAACTCCAGCCTCGCACATGCGTCGCGCCGATTTGAGACGATCACTCCGCGTAAGCGCTGGTATGGTGATTCATACCGCGGGGGTGATTGACCTAGCTTGGCGTGATAATTTGTATGCTTTGACTTGTGGTTTGACGCGAAGGTGACTCGAAAATGAATTGTGTGTTTGAAGAACCGAATTTGAGGATTGCGTAGGTCCAATCCGCGTATCGAAAATGAGTTAGTCTAAACTCAAACAAGAGTTACGCCCCGATGAGAATGATTATTCCGCGGGTGCGTTGCATGGTGATTCATGAACCACCGTGGATAATCGGACTCGCGTGAGATTGGGGCGCAACGTATTGTCGAGCTAGATGACCTCGTGATCGAATACATGAATTGGTTAGAATTGGTGATTTGAATGGATACGAATACGCGCAACGAATGCGTTGATGCGAATAGGTAATCGTGCTCGATGTTTAGAAATCTGAGTGACGCGAGCTTGGGTAGAAAAATCCCGCACCACCGACTTTGGTTTGACCCTAGGATTGGGGGTCAGTGTTGGCATTATTGTTGGGGAACTATGATTCCAATTCTGACATTGACTTAGCCTCGAAAAAGATGGCCTAGCGGTTAGGCGAGACGCCCCTGTTCCATGTGTTAGCAATCAAAGGATTGATCTTGAGGATTGGCATGAATGGATAGCATGAATCACGAATGTAGGAAACCCTGCTCACGAGACTTGGCTGACATGCATATATTTCAGGGACGCTTGAGTATGTGCACGATGCGACTCGAGTGAGAATGACAAACTCACTATCCTGCGGCTTGGCTGAATGCATGTATTTTGGGGACGCTTGGAATGCGTGCACGATCCAACCAAGTGATACGTTGAGTTCTAGCACGACTTGGGGAGTGAACGAGTATCGTGAACGTGAAATCGTGCTAGTAAAAGTTGGTATAACGAAGTGAAGCATTGATAGGAAGTTATGCTCGACGATAGTGCAATACTTGGTCTTGAATTGGACAAGAATTTACTTGACTGGTCGACCCCGCTAAGAAGAAATCATACTGATTTCATGAACAAGAACGCTTGAGAAGCGAGTCGGGTCATCTCGATGACCGAGATGAATGAAAAGTGAATTTGCCTTAGCCTGCGACCCTCGTATTTGACGAATTACAATGTGCCTCGTATAACCATTCAAGTTCCATGACATGTCGAAATGGCAACCAAGACGAAGAAATACTCGAATTGAATAAGTACAATCAACTCTAAAATGAATGAAAGGCTATTCGATAAAATCGACCCAACGCGTGCGACACGGGACTTAGAAAGATATCAAGTATGGTTCGATGTCGTAGAACGATAGGACCGCTCGATGAAATTGTCTAAGAAACACGAAAACACGAGTTAAGAAGTGGTAGGATGACCTGCACTCAGAAAGTCTCGAGGACGAGACTTATTTTGAGTGGTGTATTATGTAACGACCCGCTCCGCCCTAGCGGAACACCGATTCCAAACGGCAAGTGCAACGACTCAAACGAGCCGTCGACCCGAAGAGTTGCTTCGACCCGATGAAGTATCGATGCAAATCGATGCAAGGCTTGCATTGGCCCGACAAGATGAATCCAGACTTAGACTATCGAAGGCGCGCTCGGAGGATCGCTCGGCCGATGCGAACATCGCTAAGGTGGGTGGCTCCGATGAACCCGTCTGTGCTTAGCCTAGACACATAACAATGCGGACACTATCACGAGAATCGCTAGGCGACAACACCATGCATGTTAATAAATGATTCAACGCACCTAGCTAAGGGAATAATCCCATCTTGCATGCTTGTTTAGAACATGGAAAAGAACTCGGCAATTATAGAAACGCTCGCACCACGCTCTACGCTCGTGCTACGGCACAAGCTCACGTTCATGTCCCGTATACGTTCAAACAATGAAACAATGAATGGTTTACAACAATGAAACGGGAAGGCTATCAACATAGTCGCTCCGAGTAGAGTTTAGCAACATTGGAAGGCTATGGGACCGATGGGTCGCCAAGGCGACTCCCACACTGGGAGTTGCATAATGCGTGAAAGAATGAATCCACGAACGAATTAATAAATTCATGAATGACTCTATGAACGAACGAACAAGTTAAAGAATGAAATGAAAGAAAGAACACATGAAAGATAAGACATGGAAGACGCTAGCGACAGGTATGACGGGCACGTGCAACGGGGCTCGCTACCCG
This sequence comes from Iris pallida, assembly GCA_029216955.1. Taxonomy (NCBI): domain Eukaryota; kingdom Viridiplantae; phylum Streptophyta; class Magnoliopsida; order Asparagales; family Iridaceae; genus Iris; species Iris pallida. Next base: position 8,863 of record JANAVB010032615.1, read on the forward strand.
CGCTGTACGGACGCCAACCTGGTCGTTAACGCATTATGGCTAAGGGTTAGCCTACGGCTCGGAGATAGCCGCTAAGTTAAAATGACAAGACAATACGAAATGGTCGTGGACAAACGGCACGGGCGATGGGGGGGAATACCGTGGCCGTCGTGTGGAAGGATTCTGCGGCACGGGCGTTGGGGGGGTAAACCGTGGCCGGCCTAGGCAGAATCAACGGCGCTTACGGGCTGCTTGGGTGCGGGCTTGGGCACCAAGAGACGTAAGTAGGAGGGTATATTCAAGAGACTTAACGGGGTGTACCAGCCATCACCCTACGCTAAGTTGAGAATTGCCACAGGGGAATGTCCTAAATGGCTTGCAAAGCCAGCGACCCGTGCATGTAGATTAAGTGGACTATGCTGGTGGCAATCCACGTGCAAGTTCTTGCATTGAAATCAAAGTAGTCTAAGTAAACTAAATGAAGTGTCTCCAGAACATGCTTGAAGTGTAATATCCTGAACATGAACATGCCCAAAATATAACACTCAGAACATGCTTGAAATGTAACCTGCTGAACATGCTCGATATGTAACACTCCTAAACATGCTTGAATGAAATACTCGAAACATGCTTGAATTGTAACACTCTAAAAACGTGCCTACGACGTGCTAGAACATGCCTCCGACGTGCTAGAATCCCGAGACATGGACACACACTTGATATTGAATGCGTGCATGAATTCGTGTTATGTTATTATTCATGAATTGTGGTTTAACTTGGTTTACCTTGAACAGGGAAGGCCGGACGGTAAGTATGGGTAAGTCGTGTATGTATTTCTCATGCGACACTTGAATTCGGTAACACGAGATAGGCTATGCAATATGCCATGAAATTGATCCTAAGGCAAGATTAGAAAGACAATGAATGATAGAGATGCACAAAAGATTATAGAACGTGTTTGGTAATGATGGCATTGTGGGCGAGCCAGCCTCCCCACCAGTGCATAACAATGTACTGATAACCCCACAGTATGCTTGCAGGATAGCAGGAGACGCCGGCGGGTGCGGAGCTTCCGTCGAACGTGTCAAGGCGCGGAGCCAACTCTGGGGCCTTGGAACGTTGCAAGAAGCTGAAGCACCCTATACAGGACATAATGTAT
>JANAVB010032616.1:0-67097 GCA_029216955.1 Iris pallida
ATATAGTCAAGAGTAAATAAGATATACATATATAGAAATATATTCAATAGCAATATGTATTATATATAGAGAGTATAAATAGATATATAAATATATAGGATGGCTTGGACACGTCTCGTATCCAAAAAGCGGGTGCGGGTCGTGACAAGTTTTTGTGGTGGCCCATACAGGTCGATTTTCGCAAAATATTACGAACTCGTGATGGTACGTTAGTCGTACTATTGCGAGCCTGCGACCAGGAAATACTCATTCACAAACTAGGATTAAATAATTTAAGAGAATGACTATGACTAGGAGTCCCTTGTTCAAATTGACCGTTGGGTAGTTAAGGTTGTTAGATAGGCCATGCTATTTGAATGCTTGCCAGGTCTCTATAAGATACACTATACTTTTGATATGACAATGTGATCCAATGAGGATCCACTATTCGCTTGGCATGTTAGGCTTGCCTAGAATTATGGCATTAATTTGATAAACTGTTTAATTTTCTGTTGCTTCATTAGATATAAACTTTATGTCATAAATTAGAATTGCCTACTTAAATTCTATTTTGCTGTAAGGAATTGATTTATAATTACTGATTCTTTTATTCGTATAAAATCTCGAGGTAGATTGATTCGAGATTTCCCTCAACCAATGAAATGCATATGAAATAAATACTAGAATGTTTGTATTTCTTTCGTATTTAGTTATTTCTTCCATGTTAAATCTTTTAATTTAAGTGTTGTGACTGGTAGGACAAATACCTACGCTTTATTCTTAGTCAACTTGTTTGGGTCTCTAGAAGCTCATGAATTTTTTTACGAATATAGTTAAAGGAGTATTAGTTAACTAATAATAGTTAGACAGCAGCGCACTGTCATCAATTAGCTGAGAGTGGAGATGTAGGTTCACTGCAGCCAGCAGCGCACTGGCGAGGCACAACCCATAGAATTGAAATCATTTCGGAGAATCATAGTCTATAAAACATTGCTAAAACTATGTTCTTGTCTACCTCTTTAGATCTTAGATACCCTTGTGTCGATATAGAGTAGAGTACCTGATAGCCTATCACCATTGAATCATGGAACCAAGGGTTGCCACAGCCAGAGTATACGGACGAGGCATAATTCTCGGTAGAATGATTTCAGACGTGATTACGAGTTTAGGATACCATAGAGAGTAGGAAAATACCCTGTGTGTACCATAAGACCTAAGGCCAAAAACTAGTAAAAGTTCCGTAAGTTGAATAGCATGTCTCCCAACCTCGTGTTATGTTGTCCTTGTGATCTATTGACGAGGTAATTGACCGACATTAATAAGTTACCTAGAATATAGAATCTAGAGTTCCATAACCCATTAGTCGACCAAGGCCTTATGGATAGAGGATAGTAGGATGACTGTATAAGCAAGAACACTAGGTAAGGTTTTGATCCTCACAAAACTCGACTTACTAGTGCCTCCTTTCAAAAATCTCGCGTACTTATATTTTGACTATCTTGACCAACGCTGCAATTACGGCCTAGTTTTGCAAGCTTGCCTTTTATCGAGCCTGATCCGAGACATGTGCTTATTGGGGACGTCCGTTAACATATTGTCTAATCAGAATCATTGTATTACGGTCTGATCAACCATGATGCGTTTGGTTCGCTCTTCATCTAATTACCCTATGTGGATTGAGATATAGATGTCTCTAGGATCTCATCCGCGACTGCGTTGACAATTCCTCTTGAATTAAACATTCATCCTTGAATCATGTAATTGTGTTCAGTGACATCTCTCTTAAACTCTTTATCATTTTCGTCTTCACTGATTGGTAAGACGAAGGCTCGTAATTGATAGATAGATATAGAGTATCCCCCATGGCTATGATAGTGGTATACGCAAGTGTAACTACCATCGGCCAGCCTTGTGATTAGAACCTTGCCTTGAGTTACTCGTTCTTCTCTCGACCTTTAAGCTACTATTAGGACCTTCTAGCCATTTGAATTTGAGGAACGGTCCTTGACTTGACTTATAATTATCGTATTCTGTCACGCCGTGCCTTATTCTTTATTAGCAAGAGTCGAGGTACAGTATCCGGACTTCGGAATCCTTCTAACCTCATTATTCCTAAAACCATATCCTAGCTTCTAAGGTGGGTAGACTGTAAGCCTTCTTAGAATATACGAGGAATACCGATTGATTAGAATAATTTTCCCATTGGAATGATAGTTAGTGCCCCATGGACTCCCACTTTCTACTTAGATTATTTTGTGTCCCCGGTCGTGTCATTAATATTCGGAGCACGAGACCAGCTGTTACCTTCCAACAAACTTCATATGAAAGATCTAGATAAGTCCACCTTCATCTAGGTATATCATGTCCCACTCAAATCCGTCCCCTTGTACTCTATTTTGTGCTACGACTTTCAGGTTAAAAGGACCAACTATAACCCATACCATGATACCAGTATACTTTTCGACTAGCAAACTAGCTCAACCAATTGGGTTGAAACCTATTCCAGGTCACCCTAATCTAGTAAGAATAGTTTTATCATTGGGATCTTGTCCAATCCATATAGATTGAAATCCACGGTTCATCCAACCAACGACTGATGTCAAAATAGAGAACCCATTAAGACCCAGTAGAACCCATCCAAGCATACCACCGGATTTGGATTACAAAACTGAACTATTTGAAAATAGGTCCCTGTACCCACTATGAAGTCTCCATCTCTTAGAGTGTGATGTCCTTCGTAACCCTCATTCTATCTACCTGGGAGTCGCGATACGGTCTTGTATTGCATTCATATTCCTTGCTCTTGTGTATTAAACAACCACGGGAAAAGAGCACAATCTCGATTTCTTAAATTTCGTTCCATTATGAAATCTTGTTCAGATAAAATTTTGAGAACGAAATTTATGTATTGAATGGATTGCAAGCCCCTCTAGAAAATGAAGAGTTCTTCGATTTAGCCAATGACTGGACTAGAGTAGCTCATCTAGCAAATAAGTTAATGATTCATAAACATTCTCTCTCTATCTGTACCATGGGATACCCTCTACCGCTCTGGGAACTTCATATTTGCTCTCGATTATTTTTCTTCTTATCTTCCTGTCCTTCCTATTGTAGAGTGGCGACTGGTCATATTTATTAGAATTCACCAATATTTTTTAGCTACCTGTGTAAATTTGTTGCTTGTTAGATTTTGGGTTATTTGATAGGTATGAGAGGATTATAGAGGCCAAAGGCAATAGATAACCATTTTAGCAAGTAGCTGGTATACATATCATTGAGGGAGTAGTATGACCAAAGGAGGGTAGAATTCCTCGAGGATTCGTAATTACAAAATGGCTGAGAGGAGGTATAAATAAGTCGGAGAAATAAAATTCGAGAAGATTGTGGTAATAGTGGATTTATTCTTTTTATTTTATTTTGAATTTTAGGCATGTTTATGAGTTAGAATTTCTAGGACGAAATTATTTTAAGGTGGATAGATTTGTAGCTCCCCTTCCCAGAAATTTTGAAATATTTTTATTTTACTTATTTTATTTAAATGGTGATTTTAGATTATTATAAATAATTATTTAGTTATTATTTCGGTAGATGATTTTAGTCATTGTTAGGAAATGAGTACAAGGTGATTAAAAATCATGGCACGAATAGTGCAGTGACGTGCCTTGACTAGTATTAGCTATGCCAAGGAAGGCCAAGCAATAGTGATGCCCTAACTAGAAAAACCAGGCTAAGTTGTGACATGACCATTATAAATATTTTAATTATTTATATCTAATATTATTTGACATTAGGAGACCCGGTGGTACCAAACCAGTCCGAACTAGACCCGTACCAAGCCTATGTCCATGTAGTCATGCGGGACGTCCAATAACGTTCGTGTTGATGTATTTTCGGTATGATAGTGTCGTATTCCGCTTTAATGATCTAATAATAATTTCTAAGTATTTTTAATTAAATATTATAAATGTTATTATTAATTGATATTTAATAATAATTGTATATAAAATAGATCCTTGTGCAGCTTGGAAACACTACAACAAAAAACCCTTTTAATGACGGCTAAAAAGCGTCATTAATGACGAACCATGACGCTTTTTTTCCACAGCAACCGTTATGAAAACGGGTGTTATAAATATTTTTTAAAAGCGTCATAAAATAACCGTCATGAATAGTTTCTATAAAAGCGTTATGAATAGTTAATATATAGTGCACAATTCAGAACAATTTTAAAACGTCATGAATAGATAATATGTATAGGCTCAATGCAGCACATTTATAACACTTTATAATATTCAAATTAGCATATTTATAATGCTCTATACTGCACATTATATATTACATTCCAAAAACTTAACATTATATATCACCATCTTTATTACATTTCTCAAAATAGAGTACATATCAACATCTTCATTACATTGAATATCCAAATACATATATATATTTACAACTACCAAAATTTTCCACATCAAAACTTGGCCACATCAAAACTGTCCACAGAACATGTAGCAAAACCCTGAAAAAGATAAAAACAAGCAAATATAAGGAATTAGCTCCTAATTCGTCAGAATCCAAACCTAACTACTTCTCAAATGAAGCAACCCAGTCAAAAGCATAACTCCACAACTTACAAAGCCTAGAAATCCTATGTTCCCAACTTGAAGAATTGACACTGCCCTGTGCCAATGCTTCTACAGCCTTTGCTGGAAACACTAATCATAAGGCAAAAGCACATGCAACATATAAATTGATACAGATTAGCCCAAAAAAGATAATTGATTCCGATATAAGAGTCAAGATTAAGACAAATTAAGAATGGGTTGCTATGCCACAATGAAAATATTTCGGAATATGATAAACTGTTCAAGTAATGGTATCCTGACAAAAGTAGCAGAATGTTGTTTCGTGTAGCAAATGCTGTTTAGCCTGTCTACTAACAAAGATATCTTCTGTTTGAGATAAACGACAGCCAATACAAGCATGGCTCAAATTCTATATTTCTTCATGTCTTCAAGACATTTTACTCACTCATTTAGTGGAACCTAAATAGCAAGCTCATTGACTTCCCTCTTTCTTCTAGATACTTTTTCAGTTTAGGAGAACTGCAGATGATTGTTCCTTAGTTCCAGTCTTCCAGGAGTTTAAATTGTGACCAATGAGGAAAGCAATATGACTGGTCAGCTGGCCTTCTACATTCTAGAAGGAGACCCACCCTTCTCTAAGATTTCCCAGGATTTGACACCAAGTCACTAACTTACAGGGTTGATATTCAGTTGGAAGCATAAGTTGATAATACCATTCCCTGGAGCCTCTTACTACGTAGTTGTACTTTATGAACAGCAAGAGAAAAAGGACAAGGATAACATGTAAATGATGATTATTATGATGTTGTTGATGATTTCATGAAAATACAAAATACTATTAATTGTCACTACTTAAATAAGACTGAACGTATAACAACTCTATGGTTCATCGATTGAAGACAAACCTGTGATGACAGTATCATCAAGAGCTCTTTTCATACGTTGAATTGCTTTCTCCCTTGTTGGTGCCCAAACGATAAGCTATATTACAAGAGCAAAAATGTTAGATTTTTCAGCTTTAAGAAAGTATGTCCTTTCAGAAATTAGAAAGCAGTAACCTGTATAAACTTTCATAAAGGGACACCAATATGTGAAGGGATAATTTTATAAGGTACATTATGAGCTTCACAGCAGCAAGCTCAAAATACAAAAGGCATACCTTTCCTAATAAAGAGTCATAGCTTGGAGGAACAACATAACCCGGATAAACATGACTATCCATTCGCACAAATGGACCTCCAGAAGGCACATATGCTGTTATCTTCCCTGTCATTTCAAAACTTAGTGTTAAAAAAGGAAACCCAAATGAATATAGATCTGATAAACGAAAAAAAAAGTGTTTGTTTTATAATTTGAAAATGAGAACTTTAAGGGACTTGGTGCATGTAAACCAAGTGAAATAGCTTTATATTATTTTACTCTCCCTACATTTCAGATTTGCTTGGAAATAGCACACAAAGGGCCAAAATATGCAAAAGTCAACTCCTAAATGATAAAAAGATATGGGACACTCCTTGACGCCAATTGAACATACACTGTGTTTTCTTCTCTTACGTTAAAAGTAACTTTAATATGAAAACTAAAATAACAATCAGTAAAATTATACAGCTATTACAAACATACAGTAAATTTTTAGAAGACGATCAGTAATTTAAAATAGAAGCAAGGATAGTTACAAACATGACTATCCATTCGCACAAATGGACCTCCAGAAGCAAGTTCTATGGCCAATGGGCAGTGCTAATGTCAAATTAGTAGTTAAATGAACCATAAATCCTTAATAAATCAACAAAAAGGAATGACAAGGGAATACCAGGCCCTGGACGAAGTCCTTTAAATGCATCTTCAGCATTAATGCGGCACTCAATTGAATGGCCTCTAAGAACAATATCTTCCTGTAGATTGTAACAGAAGAAGCACTTATGAACCAACAATTTTTTTTCACAAAGACTCTACGGAAGAGGGTTTGATTACCTGCTTGTATGTCAGTCTCTCTCCAAGAGCTACACGAATTTGCTCCTCGATCAAATCAACGGAAGAAATGAGATAAAGAGCTACTAGCTGTCAGTTTAAAACTGCTTTCACCTGTTTATTCGAAGAAGAAGAAGCCTCAGTAGAGCCATTATTAGCGAAGATGATGCTTAAGATGACAAGGAAAAGGTAAAGAAAATTCTACAGAGCTACCTCTTGTAGAAGTTGCTGTAGAAGTCGTCCTTGAGGTGGCTCCTCCTAGCGGGGCTGCTCGTCTCCCCTCCAAACACCGGCTTCTCCTCGATCCCAGATCCGGGTCGGGACCAGGAGTCCATCGAGCGCTCCCGGCTCTGGTGGAGGTCCGCCACGGAAGAGCGGCGCGGGGGTCCGCCAAAGACGTCGGCGAAGTCGACGTCGGAGGAGCTCCTCCGTTGTTGTTGGGTTGCGGGTAGCGATCCGAACGGATCTTGCATGAGGAGGACCCAATTGTCGACCATCGGGAGAGGGAGGAAGAGGAGGAGGAGATTGGGTTAGGGTTAGGGTTAGGGTTAGGGCTGGGATGAGTGGATGGGAAGTGGAGGAGGAAAGAAGAACCTTGACCGATACCGCCAGCTCCCTCCCTATCTCCTCCTTCCTTTCTAACTAGGTTTAGGGTTTTGGATCTAGGGTTAGGGTTTTGGAGTTGGGGGAAAGGAAGGAGAAGAAGAGGAGGAGAGGAGAAGATCGACCAGAACGACTTTGGTGGAGGAAAATTTTTGTTGAAGCGCGGGTGCAGCAAGGGTCTTGCCAACAATTAAACTTAAAAAATATTACAAGTTTGCCACCGCTCTAAATTATTAATAACTTTTTGTTTTATAAACGTTATAAAAAGCCCAGAATTAGCCTAAACCGTCATAGAAAAAGGTATTTCGAACTTTGATGACGCTTTTTTATCAGCCGTCATAAAATCCACTTATCAAGCGTCATTAAATGGTCTTTTTGTTGTAGTGAAATTTCTAGACGGCACATAAAGGTATATATATACACCATCATTATTTTATTGAATTTCGTTATTATTATTATTATTATTATTTTATTGATGTTATTATTATATAATAATCTTATTATTATTGGTTATGTAATAATTATCAAATGAATGTATATTTGTATTTATATATATAAGGCCCTAGACTGAAAATAGATAAGATTAAATATATAGGATTTAGAGTATTATATCTAGAAGTTATCATGTGCATATATGGACATATATATATATATATATATAATATAGTCATGAGTAAATAAGATATACATATATATAGATATATATTCAATAGCAATATGTATTATATATATAGAGATATAAATAGATATATAAATATATAGTAGGCTGGCTTGGACACGTCTCGTATCCGAAAAGCGGGTGCGGGTCGTGACATGCACTGAGAGTGTGGTCGAGTGCTTTGACTAGTGTTCTAGCCATGGTAGAGAAGGTCGAGTCATATGTGTGTACTAACTAGAAAAACCAGGCCAAATCGTGACATAATCCTAGGAATAATTTAATTACTTATTATTAAGATTATTGGCTTTTAGAAGACCTGGTTGTTCCAAACTAGTCCGAATCCAACCCAAGTCCTGGTGGTCATATAGTGCGACCAACGTCGTCCATGTAGATATATAGATGGGTATATATATTGGTAGTCCATTTCTAGTATTGTGAATAATTTCTATAAATTATATATTGAATATAATATATGTATTATTGCTATTTAAATTTATATTTTACTTGAAAATAGGATAACCTTCTCTTAGAATGATATTATAGGATTTTTGGGATTTACATAGGCTATACATATATATTTGCGTATAAATATATTCATAATAGGTAGACATAGTGCTTTATACATATTTTCTCTTGATCTTGAATATTAGAGAAATATAAATTTAAGTTTATATTTCTTTTGCCTTCGGACATTCTCTCCCTAATCATGATCATTTGTACAACTTTATCTTATGTCTTTTCTAAACATCGCCATATCATAAGTTCGTATCACTTATATTCTTTTCCGTGGACCTAAGAAATTATTTTTAAAATAACTTCTCTCAATTGTCTATTAATCTCGAGTTAAGTTTTTGGATTCAAAAGTTTTCTCTCAATTGTTGAATATTGAATATCCGTGAAATAAGAATTATAAGATTTTTACTTATCTTGCCTTCGACCATGTCCTTCCTAATCAATCATTTAATTTTCAAAACTGATACCTCCCCTTCAAGGATGGATACGTACACTTTCCTATAATGATCAATTTGTTCAAATTTTTAGCTTTCTCCATCATGGTCAATTTGTTTCAGGATTTTTGAACCCCCGTTGAGATTTTAAGGATGTAGTTGAAAGGATGATCGGTGACTTATGATGGCAGACAGCCGTACACTGTTGCCACTTATTTGACTTAAGGAGACTGTGGGTTCACTGCAGCCAGCAGCGCACTGGCGAGGTATAATCCCTAAGTTGAAGTAATCTCGAGTAAGTATAAGTTATCGAATGTTGTCAAAGCTATATCTTGGTCGTCCTATCTTCGTCTTTAAGTTGTTATGTCCAGATTGGATAGAGTTGATAGGGTATTCGTTACTGTATCCTTGCTTGAGTCATGGAATCAAGAGTTTATTGCAGCTAGTTGTACACTGGCGAGGCATAAATTCTTGGTAAAACGACTTTGATTATGTTTACGAGTTTCGAATACCCTATAGACTACGTCTTATTGGCATATAACTATTAAGTTTTCAAATTGATTTGTGCTTATTCCTAGTCACAATCTTCTCTATAAACCGGTAATTCTCCCTTCCTTCTTATCCTTCTATTTTTTAGATGGTCATCTTTTAATGTAATTTCGACTGGATTCCTAAACTTATCTAGATTTTGATTCTAAACTCGTGTCTAAATAATTGGGGATAAACATTTTAAGCATATTGAAACGATTTTGGATTTGATCACCCTTGAACAATTTTGATCATGACTAGACTCCTTTTATTATATTTCGATCGAGTCAATTTGCATCCTTTCCTAGGTTTGATTCTATAATCATGCCTAAACAAATTTGATCACGACTAAGCTCTCTTGACTATAGTCATAATCGTGCATATATTTTAAATCAAGTATTGCTAATGTTATATTTTGCATTCCTTTTTGATCATGACTATTTTGACCTTGTTCATGCCCGTGCCAACTTTCTAATTTTATCATGCATGGATGATTTGCATGATTAACCTTGATCGTAACTGTATCTTAACTTATATCTATGGGACTATAGCCTTGTTTAGATTGTATCTAGAACCTTGACCATTCTTTAGAAATTCGGTCGTAACTAGACCATGTTGACTGTAATTGGATCATGCCAAATCATTTTAATTTAAATCATCCTTAAACATTAGGTTGTCAACTAGACCATTTGACCGAATATTGATCGTGCAAAATCACACTCTTCTTTTGTCTATTATCTTTATCATTTTGATCATATCCATGATTACGCGTGACCAATTAGATCATGAATCATATCACTCTCTTGATTATACCATTCGTCGTTTTATTCATATCAATTAAAAATTTGGTTTCTTGATTATTCTTCATAGTCGTGCCTAATCGTGTCCTTTAAAATTTCTAGGATAAATCATTCTAAGGTGGGTAGGTCGTAAGTCCACTTTCCGTTTTCTTACATTTTCTATTTAGTTTATTTTAGTTTAGTTATTTTTCTAAATCGAGAAATAATTCTATTATATTTCTATTTTAGATATTTCGGAAAAAAACGTAAAAAAAAGAAATGAGAGGTTTGCAAAACTTTAGAAGAGATTTTATTCTAGGATTATTTGAATTACTATTTTATCAAGAGTTATATTAAATTCAAATTACTACTATATTATTTGTGGAAAATATACAGCTATAAATAATTGAATTATTCTTAACAATATTTTGACAATTGATTTTAATACAAGGATTATTTAAAGTAATAGGTATTACTTTAGATAATATTTTTGTGATTGATTTGGAGTATGATTGGGTCAAATCCCTAGTTCCCAAAGCCCCTAATCATCCAATCCCTAACACTAACACCCCTTGTCGAATTCTCGAAAACTTTTATTCATTCACGTATTTTATTTGTCGGGGTGGAAGACAGATTTCATCGATACTTTGTTTATGATTATTTTCCTTAACAAACTCGTTTCAAAATTAAAGTTGAGAAGATTTTTGGGCTTTTAGAGTTTCAAACACTTTCTTCCTATTTTATTTATTCGATCAATTTCTTTTATCATAAACTTCTACTACCTTTCACCAATCTACCAAGTCTGACTATCCTAGTAGTCCTTAAATTCGAGGACAAATTTATTTCTAAGGTAGGTAGATTTGTAATCCCCCTTCCCGAAATCTTAATATATTTTTATTTATTGGAATTATGATTTTTTTGAATTTTATAAATAATTATTTAGTTAATTATTACAGTAGATGACTTTAGCCATGGTTGAGTTTTGAAGTACAAGACGACTAGGAATCATGGCACGGATAGTGTCAGTGGTGTGCCTTGACTAGTGTTTCAGCCATGGCAAGAAAGGCCGAGCCATAAGTATGTCCCAACTAGGAAAATCAGGCCAAGTTGCGACTTAACCTCTATAAAAAATTTAAGTAAGTTATTTATTAATTTAATGACTATTAGGATATCCGATTATACCTAATTTAGTCTGGACTGGACCCAGACCGGGCCAAGCCCATGTAGACATGCAGCGAGACCAAAGATGCCCATGTAAACGTATTTATGTATGTGCAAATACTTTGTATATATTTTTAGGGGAAATGCCAAATATTTTCTAATTATAAATTATACGTATAGTATGGATATTAATAAAATCAGATGGTATTTTAGGGTATTGATACGATTCCTGGATGCCCAGTAATGAGGGATATGATATGCCCACCTAGAAACTACTATCGAATTATTTTAATTACTATTCGAATTATTATTATTATATATTATTAATGTTATTATTGTGGTTATTAAATAGTGTTTAAACTTTGATCCTGAGCCGTTAGTAGATTTAGAGTAGGATAATCTAGTTTCAAATTTTATTGATTTAATTTATTTTGGTGAATACTAAATATTACTTTTAAAATATTATGTTGGTCTTTTATTTGAGCTAAGATTTAAATTCGTACTATTCAAACTATTTGATAATACTAAATGACGATTTAAATTATTTTCTAGCAACAAATATGATTTTAAAACCAATAAGTTATTTGATTTGATTCGAATTATACAATTTGATATACTTAGTAATATCTTTAATTGGTAATTGATAATTTATTTGAATTTAAATTGCATGCTTTAAATTATCGGATAACATTGACTACTAGTTTAAAAATAATATTTGTATCAATACATGATTTTGATGAGGTTATACTAATTCAGATTTTAAATTTAAATGAATATTTATCTATTAGGATTATAACACTTATCCGTACACTCATCATATAGCCCCTCTCCCTATATACCTATGTATGCAAATCCCCTTATTTTTCCAGGCTAGACAATATAAACCTGGCCCTCCCTCCTTTCGATCACAACTTCACCAAACAACCTCCCGGTTATTCCCTCTCCTCCCTGGAATAATTTTGATCCATATCGGCCCCGTAACCAGATGTGCGTCCAGCATCGGGAAACCGACATGCTTCTGTTCCTGACACAAAATATCCATCCCCTTGCGTCGACGCTGTTTCCACCACCGAGTCCCGGCCAGCCATTGAGCCTACGACGCTGTTCTGTCGAGCCAACGCCCTCTCCTTTGTGCCAGCGACGACGAGTGTCGCAACGCCATGCTGGCCCACGCCAGCCTCGAGATTCCGACCGCCGCATCATGGACGTCCGGCAACACCCACCGCCATCACCATAGCCATCATCTCCATTAGTACCGGTACCGCCTCAGTCGGTGCATACCAGCACCCGTGCTCGTCGAGCCAGCCATCGACGTGGTCGCATCTTCCGGGCGCCACGAACCCGTGCCCAGCACTGTCGTGGCTGTATCGGACAAGCTCACCAGCACTCGACTACAGAGGCGAGGCCGCGCTCGCTCCAGCGGAACTCCCTCGACTCGGGTCCGACTTCTACAGTTCCTAAGCGCTCACCTCTGCCGAAGCCGCCGCCGTCCGATCCCAGCGCGGGCGCACAGTCAGCTCCGACAGCCACCTATCCTGCACAAACTCTGTGGTGAGTCTCTCGCCGAGCCCTCTTCGACATCGAGACGTACCGCCAAGAGTCGTCGCAACCGTATGACCTTGTCGACGATCCCTGCAGCTCCGTTCCTCTCTGTCGTTGTGCCCCTGCGACCGAGAACCGATGACACCCGCCACCCCGGTCCCGACCGCTCCTCCGTGGGCAGCGCCACCAGTCGCCGCCCGTACTGTCATCCCCTGCATCCGCGGTCGGTAGGCACCTTCTTCCTCCGACCGGTGATCTTGAGCAACGCCCTTGCCATAGCCTCCATCGCGAGAGTGCGCCAGCGACTCCGATGTGTAAGCTCTCTCTTTCCCGATTGTTCTTTCCTTTTTTCTTATTTAAAATAGAGAAATATATGTATACATATCTATACATAGGTATGTGTGTATATATATAAGGTTTTTATAATTTTTAATAGAAATAGAAATAAAACAAAGGAAGCAGCCCAACCCTTCCCTATCCCAGCCCAACCAAGCCAGCCCAAATAGGTGAAGGAAAGCCCAGCCAACCCTTCTCTCCAACCCGAGACTGTGACAAATCGACTCGAGTCGAGCAGCATACATATATACGAGAGAGATGAGGGGGATTCTCCTAAACCCTAGCACCCAGATCATTGGGCGACCACCTCGGCGACCTCGTGCCGCCGTACGCATCGTCGGCCGCCGGGCAAGGCGAGCAACAGCAGCCTCGTGCAGCAGCGACAGCGGAACCGCGGGTAGCAACCACCGCCAAACACCCAACTTCAGGTCATACGTTCTCGACACACACTCGATCTTTTTGGGATCCGTTTCTTCTGGTATGCTCACAACATAACCAACTCTGACCTCTGTCAATCAGTTCAAGTTGAAGTTGTCTGTATTAAATGAGAAATCGAACAAAAGTTGGTGAAAAACCTAGTTATAAAACAGATAATAAACAATCCAACATCCCATGTTTGAAGAGTGAATCCAATCAACCTGTTAGTAGTTCAGAAAGACTAATTGAACACCCTATTAGACAACCTATAGGGCTGGAAGGCCTTTTTTTGTAGTTTTTTATTTCGTCGTATATGCGACGTTTAATTCATTCCCAAAAATCAAGAAAAACTGTCAAAAACAGTTTTACAAAAACTTAAGAAAACCTTCGATACGACATGCGTTCCGTCAAATCGGGCAACGTGAACGCGAACCGAAAGCATCGAAAGGTGCATATCGACTTTACGGACATGTGGGCTTTGACAGAATTCAAATTAGTCGCGTGTGCGCGACAAGTTTGATGCGTATCCGTCGAAATTCACCGTATCGACCTCTGTGTAAATTTTCTAATTATTTTGTGCACGTTCGTCAGATCGAGACAAAACTTGTGCCAACAGGACCGTATCGTTTTTATGGTCCTGTATGCCAAGTTTTGTCTGATTCTGAGACAGTTGATCGGATTGCCGTTTTGTGAGTCCCACGATCCGATTCAACGGGCAATTTTGTGCACGGCCTGCCGGAATCCAACTTTGGACATACGGTTGGTTCGTATCATAAAAACAAATCCATAGACATATAGTTTGATGACTTTAGAGACCATTGACTCTGGCACACTTTTCGGTGTAAAGCGGGTCCAACGGCGGACATCGTTTTGACCCAAAATTATCGTTTTGCCCCTGTATCCAGAATTGGACTTAAGGACAGAGAATCCTAGCAAATTTGACTAATCTGGAAACGTTGGTAACATCTATTACAGCTTCTGGAGGCAGTTGTGAGACTTAGACTTTCTGACTTGTTGATTGGCGATATATTGTTGGTTCTCCGTGCAACCCTCAGGCAAGTATACCTTGCCGAACATATGCAGTATTTATATTATTTTCTTTCTATTGTACTTCTTTCATATGGTTACCTGTTTTTCATATTGTGATTGGTTTATCATCGACTGTTTTATTTGTTTCTAGATTTACGTGCACATATAGGATATTCGACATTGCTTGATTATTGGTCTTTTCG
Source organism: Iris pallida (assembly GCA_029216955.1). NCBI lineage: Eukaryota > Viridiplantae > Streptophyta > Magnoliopsida > Asparagales > Iridaceae > Iris > Iris pallida. Next base: position 14,737 of record JANAVB010032616.1, read on the forward strand.
TGTTACCTTGTCTCGTGATTGAGTTGTTAGTTTCTATATCTTATTCTTGACTTGACCATTCTTGACTGGAAGTATCTTGCATTGTACTACAGTTGAGATATACTATAGATTGGGAGTATCTTGCATTGTACTACAACCTATAGCATATATTAATTGATTGATTGACTTGATTTGTGACACTATGAATTAGGAGTATCTTGTATTGTACTACGATTTATAGGAGTCTACTTGACCTTATATCCTTTAGGAGAGGGGATCGATACTAGAATTGGGTAATCTCGACTGAGAGTATCCTGCTTTGTACGTCAATTGAAACACTATAGATTAGGAGTATCTTGTATTGTACTATAAGCTATAGGAGTTCTGATTGATAGTTAGCCAAGTCTAGTATTACATTTTCACACGACTCGTCGTCCTTAGATGTTTTTCTTGCAGTGTTCTTATCCTCCATACATGTTATTTACTGTCATATTAGTAGGCATATTTTATGTATCTTACTAGTCCTCTGAGGACCTGCTGATCTCTTCAGGTGGCTGATTGTACGGAGTTAGTTAGCTGAGCATGAGGTAGTTGACTTCATCAGCATGATTCAGGTATTTTGTTAGTGTTATTGATTTACTACCTTTCTCGTGCCTTTATGATATATCCTGCTTATCAGCTTAGCTTTATAGACTCATATTATTCTTGGAGTCTAATCGAACATATGTGCTAGTGGGCTGCAGATCACGACTCATACTTGTTCATTCTTGTCTTATATATTCTTGTGGATTGAGATACACTGTAGATTACCATATCAGCCAGGATACCATGATCTTGACAGCTTATATGTACTCGAGTCGGGCTGGAGTCCGCTTGATACGTAGCTGGCTTGCTCACGCTCTCGCGTCATAAAAAGCGGGTACGGGTCGTGACATATTCCTCATATCTTTCGTGGAGAATAGCAGCTGCACACGACACGTGCAGGGTGCCGAATTTATCCCATAGTCGTTCACATGTCGAAACTAATATTTCAAAACACATAGATAGTTGTCTCTACTTGTTTTTCTCGTTTTCTTCACCACTTGCCATGTCATCAGTTACTTTCTAGTTTTCATCTCATATATGTTATTTTCATGTCTTGTTAATTCTATTGTATTTTTGTATTGCCGTCAGTTTGTGTGCTTGTTCCATTCCTGACTGGAAACTAACATTTTTCAGGTTAGCTGTGGCTTCACTTAGCATTGGGAGATACGGGTGCACTTGCAGACAGAAACCTAGAAATTAGATAGAAGTGGTATCATTTTTATTAATTGTAAAAAACTTGTATTTTCTTTAAATATAAAATGTTGTAAATGTTGTAATCAATTTAGAAAAAATATGAATGAGCAATAAATGTTATACTTATGTAATTTTCAGCATTATGGCCGTGACAGCGTTCTACCGTCGACTCTGCGGCGTAGGCTGGCTTGGACACGTCTTTTATCCGAAAAGCGGGTGCGGGTCATGACATGTTGGGTGTCAAGAACCCCAGTGCTCAAAGCTAGATCCGCCCACACGGTCAGCTTCCAGGAACCAGCAAGTTTGAAAGAATTCTGGAACGTTCTGGTAATCTGCTCTAAAACGGACTGCTCGGAAAGACAAAGACAGAACTCCAGTTGCGCGAGGAGGAACAAGGTACGCAGCAGCTCTCTCTTTTCTCTCCGAAAATCTTTTTTTCTGAAGTCAAAGAAGTATATAGAGAGAGAAGAGAGGCTCTGATTATATAGCCACTGCTGTAACCGCGCAAATCCGAGATGTACGCAACGATTTGATGTCAGATCGATCCGAAATTTCAGGATCAGTTATCGCACATTACGAATTAGTCAGAACGTGGACAGCCACAATCTGTGCATGTTGCGCCTATTGAACGGGTTGCGTGCGCGCCATCAGCGCACGCGACGTACACGGCGCAACTAGCGCGAGCTGGCGCAACTGGCTCAACCTGGCGCACCGAGCGCCCCCGCGCAACCCAGCGCACCCTACGCAACCGTGCACTATGCGCCTAGCGACGATGCTGACGTGCTAAGTGCAAAATGCGCCAACAAAACGTCCCATGAGCCCATGAGCCCGAGTCCGAGTCGCTAAGCCCCTACCCAAAGGAAATTTAATTTTCCAAGAGCAAAAAGTATGAATGTTTCACACTACACCAAAATAGACAATTAGTAACACTTTATTTTTTCAATTTGTAATGGTTAATACCATTACAAGTTTGTGACAGTAATTACCGTGATAATAGTAAAATAAATGTTACTAGAATACTTTTTCTTTCTCTCTCATAAATTTTCATTTTTTTTCTCACTTTCCCTCCTCGAAATTTTCCTTTCCCTCTTCTCATCTCCCATGGTCTTTCTAAAATCCTCTCTTCCTCTCTAATCTACTCATAGATAGATCATAGAGGATGAGAGAGAATATGGAGTTCGGAGTCGAATCTTGGATCTATGGGCTTTAGGAGTCATCGGGAGACTTCTGACTCAGGCGCGAGCGGCGTCGACTCCAGCACGAGCGGCGTCCAACTCCGGCGCGAGCGGCGACGGCGGTTCCTAGAAGAGCTGTGACGATGGACCCAGGGTGAGAACTCTTTTTTCCCCTCCGATCCGATACATATATTTTGATTACAAGCTAGATTTCTAATTAGGGTTTTCTAATTTTTGAAGGGATTTCGAGGTGTGCATATTTTGTCCATGATTTATTAGCATTGTTTTTTTTTGTTTTAATTTGAAACCGAAGATGGGAATGTTTTAGGTTCTTAAAGATACGCATGCCTATGTTTAATTTTGACCGCTAAATTTTGAGGCTTGACCTATTAGAAGGGTTGTCTGGCTTCAAATGATTCCCAATATAGTATTATATATTGCAATTGTCTTTTTGAATTGGGTGATAGGCATGTAATCTATGTTGTGTGGACACGAATACAATGCGCTATAATACCAAGTTTCTTGTGTCGTAGTGTATGCTCGAGTGCCAATATTTTATCGAATAAATCCGAAATCTGATACATTTCCAACACAAAGAGACGTGTACATGGCGTCAACTTTTGGAATGCCCATGCTTTAATCGCCTGTAATGGTTACTTATTGATGAATGGTGAATTGAACTCTCATGAAACTTTATTTAATTCAGTAAGCATAATACTCACAATAATAGTGTATATTTTTTCATTCTTGTCCTACATCTGTGCTACTGTCAGAGGGTACATCCACAAACTTACAAGTCTTCACCTTGTAAGGATGCGAATGTTTGTGCTTTTTGAATTGATAAACTTCATATGAAAAAGCTATTCATTTCCGTATTAAGATATTTATAAGTAGCTTGGCACGTAACATGATTTATTCAAAGTTCTTAGAGCTGTGTATGTGTTTAACTAGTGCGAGGTGGATTAAATGTTATTTTTTCCTTGTGTTGACTGGTCATATGTGAGCTATGAAGCACGGGATGCACCGCCTAGGAAGGGTCACCATACCAGGTACTAGTATTCCTTGGGAACTTTTGGATACTTGCCACAAAAAGTACCTAAAATTATATTTATTTTATATTTATAGTTTTAATTTTGTTTACTTAGGGGGTACGTCTCTGGTACTTTATGGGCACTGAATTACTAGTATGCGGTGATGGTCTGTCTACATGTATATATACACCCACGCAGACACACTAATGGTGCCCTTATTATGGTTTTAGAAATTAACATATTGACGTACATGTTACTCGTATTGGTACCTATTACCTATGGTTCAAAATATGTTAGTGTTTGGTGAGACCTGACATACACTTTTAAATCAAACCACTTGAAGTCGTAGTCTTTTGTCAAGGGAGTTTCAATCTCACTTTTTTTTCCCTTTGGATCTGAAGCAATCACTGTCAGTATTTTCTATGGTTTTTACTTTTGAGCATTGGTGCATGCTTCTCCATTACATCAACCGTCATAATTGTTATGGTCATGTTGTCATCATTGATTGCCTTTTTCGCCACAATATTCAGCATTTTATGTATGTAATAATTGGGACACCCATTTTGGGGAAAGATCTGCTCCCGGAAAGAATTGCTCAGTAGGAAAAAAAATCAGATTATGTAACCTGAAATGAGCATCTGAAACAATAAAATCTGTGGGTTAAGTATCTGAGATAGATAGATGAAACTTTTGGTTGATAAATAGCTATTGGGGTCAATGTAGTTGTTTTCTCATTTTATTGCAAATTCAGAATTTGAACTTTTGAATTGCTAAATTGAATTCTGTACTTGAATTGAATTTTGCATGATATTAGTCATTGGTTTGTTGGATTCTAGTTTATGGTAATTGTATGCATACTTTTCTGTTAACTTTATGAGTTTTAAGTTGATACACTTGTAATTAAAGTAATTTATAGTAGCACCTTGTTAATTTTAATAACAATAGGATCTATATTGAAAGAAGTTGCGTAACAAGAAAGAATTGTGGTATTAGTATACAACCACATTCATTTTTCTTTCAAGAAATGAAAGGGGTCAATCCACTTCAAACATTCATATTGCCTTGATATTAATATTCAAATAGCTTAGACTTAAATTCATGATACAAACACTCCCCCAACATTTCCTCAAAGCAAGGTACCTTTATTTGAAGCTATCTTTGTAAGATCCGGTGGTTGATAAACTTATCCAGGTTCCCCACTTGTAACACAAAAACTGCAAAGTCTATTCTCATTTCTCAGAGCTTATCTCAATTTTACTTTTAGGTTGCATCTCACCACCAAAGTAGCCCATCTCATCTATGCTTTAGTAAATGTCAGTGTCAATAACCAAAGTTTGCTTATCTATTATACATAAGCACTTGATTCTTGTATTTTGAATGAAGCTGTGGCTTATGGATACCATGTACTGCCAGTCTGCCACAAGAAAAATTCTTCATTCCTACATATTTAACGTCCAGTTCCCAGAAGGGCTACCTGATGTTTGCCCTGAATTTAGGCATTGTTTAAGAAATTCAAAGAAGGATCATGAGTAAGACATTTGACAGGCTTCTATCTCATATTCTCATTATATTGTTATGACAATCATTGTTTATCTCATTCTGGTGCCTGATATAGTTTTGTTGTACCTTAAACAGCAAATGACACTTGTTAAAGCTCAGGCGGGGGTAAAGAACAGCATGAGAAGAATGAATAAGAGCATCATCCAGAACAGTTCCAACCATGTTCTGTATGTCATCCTCCTCGCACTCTTTTGCTTCTTTGTGGTATACTTCTGGTCCAAGTTCTCCAGAAGATGAAGGTACAGGAATAATGCAAGATGCAATTCCAATTGGCTGGGTGTCTTAGAAAGTACCATGTCTCTTCACCTTCTGATTTACTTGTTACTGGTTTTTGTAGGCTTATAAAAAAATGTTTGAAGTTCAAAGGCACATATAAAGATGAATGTTGCTCTCTTATGCTGACTATAACCAACGTGTACCAGCAACTGCTACATTGGTTGCAGTTCGAAGTTAACATATCTTCCAGTTTCTTGATAGTCTGTTCATACCTAGATCTTCTATATTGCAATATTGTTATTCAGGAACAGTGGTAACAGTATAGAGCCTACTTTCCTATTACTCATTGTTATTAATTTGTTGCAACTACATCTACGTGTTTCAGAAAGCATGGTTGAATAGATTAAGCCTTAAATTTCTGTGTGCCTGGTGAATTGATGAAGATATAAATGCCTTAATTAAGAAATTATGTCTACAGGTGTGTCTTAATGCTTATTGTATTCATATTTCTACACGTTCCTGTTTTGCTCGTCTTTTCTATATAAAGTGATTTCAATTTTGTCTACAGGTGAATCCAATATTCTTGTGGAACTGGTCAACTAGATTAGTTGCATCTTCTGTATCTTTCCAGTGATTTCAATTTTGAACTTATAGAAGCATACTATACATGTTTACTTTCCTTTATCATGCTTGATCTGTAGGTTTTTGTTCCTGGGGTCTTGGCTTGCAGTGCACATGGTGAGGAGGGGGATATGGTTGCAGTTTCAGTAGCTGTAGAACAACCTCTTGATGGAAAATGGGGTGTTGGCATAACACGAGGAATTGTTTCTCAAGAATTGCATTCAGGCAAGAAAAAATGTTATTTCTTATCAGGAGTATTGGAAAATCAACGCAAATAGTTTGGTCAATGTGAAGTTAACACTATTTACTTAATTAGTTTGTCTAATGCAGTGAATTTTATAGAGGTTACTGTTTCATTTAGTTCAATAATTAATGATTACAAATGTAGTCTCCTTACCGATTTTTGGTCGTGCTCTTATAAATAGTGTTTGCTTTAATTCTAGTTCTTCATTTTCCTTGTTGGTTCATGCTTCATGAGTCGTCAGGGCCAGATGTAGCCTTCGGGCTTGGAATTCTATATATAGGCCTTCGGGCTGGATTGGTTGCCTTCGGGCTGAATTGTAGCTTCTCGGAGGGGCCTGAATAAAATTACCTTCTTCAATATATATATACACACACACACACACACACTTGTATTTGGTAAACGTTTAGTATATCTAAAAGATTAGAATCAGAGGCGGATTAGATTTTTGGTGAAGTGTTATATATTTGTTCTATATTTTATTAATTGCAACCCTACACAACTAGGTAAAAAGGCTAGTCTTATTTAATATAAGCTGGGAAAGTGTATTTAATGGTGGATGGTGAAATAAAATGATCACAGGAATCTCCATTTGATGCGAAAATAGACACAAATCATGCGAAATGCAGACATCTGCTCGTCTCTAAGTTGGTTAAGTTTCAATGGGCCGGTCATGGACCTTATAATTTATTAAATGAATCCATTATATAACCAGTCAAGTATCTTTGTTGATGGAAAAGGAAGATAAATAATGACCGGTGCTTCAACCTATATCTTGAAAGGTCTTGCATCCCATACCCAAGCACTGGTTCTTAATACGACAATCACATATTTTGATATAAGTTTTAGTTAAACTGACGATACATGAGGTGTAAAGAACATGTATGTTTTTAGTGTTGTAATATCTGTTTTATTCTTCATGGGCTATGGTTAACTTAAAATGTTCTAATCATAGATAGTGGTTAGGTACCATTGGTATGTAGCACTTGGAATGTTTTAAGCCATATGCAACAATGCATGAATCTGGGTTGTTCGATCTCTCATTTGGTTTTACACAAAGATCTTTGTACACGTGTATCGCTCTTTCGGAGAGCATGACTTTCTCAGTTTTTTAATCTTTCAAGCACAACTAACAGAAGAACTATCATGGCAGGTGGGGCTCCTACTGCCCTGGTCAGTTTAATTGGACATCGTCAGTACGAGCGGTGTGCAAAAGACGTCTACTACTTTCTACAGGTAAGCATCCTCCTTAATTTTAGATCACATTGGCATTGTTTTGTTCTCTTGAGTGCTTCAATGCAAATTTATTGTGTTTGCAGTCTACCATTTGTGTGAAGCAGCTTGCATTTGGTATATTGGAACTGTTGGTCACCTCAATATTCCCAGAGTTGCGTGATCTAATTCAAGATTTGCATGAGAAGGAACCAACTTAACTTCTATAGGAAAGGTGTCTTGAGACTTCTTTAAACTCCTCTGCTCCAGGTGTCATCCAGCAGTCAGGATGGTTTGAAACTTCAAATAATTTACAAGATCGACGGTCACCTTTAACTTTCAGCTTCTGTAGATTTGCCATATTCTCGTTTTAATACATCAACGTTTCCTCGACTTGGATGTTTGAAAGGAATGGAAACAAAGAAAACAAAAGAGGGTTTTTTTGGAGGAGGCTTTGTGTACATTATTTGTTCTGTACAGTTGTAAAAGTTTTACAGTTTGTACATTGTATGAGAAGAACTATATTCTCTATTCATTTATTTGTCAACACACTATAAAATTTCTCTCTTGATGAGCACAAAATGTGGTTTTTCTTACATCTGGATCTCGTCTCTGTAACATATAAGCATGCGTATTAGATATGACTAATTCTAAATGGCGGTGACCAGTTGAATGTAGTTTTTTTTTTTACTTTAAATAGTCAAATTGTAATGGTTATAACCGTGACAGTTAATGGACTTCTCTCACGGTTATAACCGTTACTACCAAAAATATTTGTCACGGTTATAACCGTGACCAAAACAAATATTTGTCACGGTTATAACCGTGACCAAAACAAATATTTGTCACGGTTATTACCGTGACTAAATATTAACCACGCCCCACTAGTAACGGTTATTACCGTGACGAAAAATAATTGTAACGGTAATAACCGTGGGTAATCGCCTATTATGGTGTAGTGTCACTTGGAGCCTTATCCTTACCTCCTAGTAAAATCACCCACTTGGTTCCCTCCTTAGGGTCACCACCCCATGCGCATATCCCAACAACACATACAAGTATATATGTTGATATAACTCATGGTACACTTTCCGTTTGGGACTAAACTTTACTAGGCATGTTGAGAGCAAACTCTCTTCATGTCAAGAAGCAAGAGCACCTATATATATATATATATATATATATATATATATATATATATATATATATATATATATATATATATATATATATATATAGTGTCTAGTGGTTAAGAGAGATGCATGATATATATATATATATATATATATATATATATATTGAAGCAATAGGCAATTGTTGCGAACTCGCCTCCACTGGGACTCGAACTCCGACCACTTAGACCGCATGCATCTCTCTTAACCACTAGACACTATATATATATATATATATATATATATATATATATATATATATATATATATATATATATATATATATGAAATAATGATTTTAGGACAGACCAGTTATGCGTGTAGACCAGGTTACATTTTGTTAGGGTACCCTCCTATCGAAGGCAGTAACCCTCAACTTTTGGGACCCCTATTTCTGAACTCTAAGGTTTGACATCCATCTGATCAGAAGTACAACATGTTGGCCACACCAAAATGGCAAAACACACAAGCTCTAGCACAGGTTTCAATGCAATAATTACCTGTGTCTTTCCAATAGGCCAATACCAAGTCCCCATTTACAGTATATATATCAGTATATATTTACTTGTCTTTTACGTATTTTATAATATTTGAAAAGAACAAACATAATTATATAAATATTCATATTATATATAATAAATAATTTTAATTAATAAATATAAATGAGAGTATTTTTGGGAATAAAATTTTTTATGATGAATTATTTTTTTCATTACTCAGTAGTATAGATAATACCAACATATTAGAGTCCAAGAAAACCTATGACAATTCCCATAAGCTCTCTTTGGTGATCACAACAGAAATGTCCATTCCTAGCCATGTTATTTGTCTCAATGACTTGCCTTTCATGATAATGAAGGCTTAACCTAAAATTTATCTCTACTATTATAACGCAATTTGATTTAAAAACGCTAATAAATGAACTATGCAAGCCATATAATTTATGTCCTTCATCAATTAATAAAAAAAATCATGTAAGATAATAATTCTAAAACTAACCTTCCCTATTTTTTCCGTATAATCGAAAATCTTCTTTTCTTTTTTCACATATATTGTAGCAAATTATAATGAAAATATAAACAAATTAATTTTAGTTAAAATATAAATATAAATTTACTTTACATACAATGGACATAAATTTACTTGTTTTCTATAAAAGCAAATTTACTTGTTTTCTATAAAAGCTCTAATACTAGGAGCATGTGGTTGTTCTACATCACAATCTTCGTCTTTCTGCACTTTGACGAAGTACTTGGCCATGTGATCATAAACTGGGGGAAGGAGGCTATCTATCTGTCATTTTTTGGAACGATTTGCATGTGTTGTCGCGTTTGAATAATTTGTTAGTATATATATATTAGCAACAACAACAAAATTTGTTAGTATATATATATATTAGCAACAAAAAATTTGTTAGTCAATTTATATTAATTTTCGATCACCGGTAACCAGTGACACGAGTCCACTTAACCTACAGGCCCTTATCGTGGCTCTATCGCACTTTTAAAGGCGACGGGCATGTCTTTCTACTTTAAGCAGCACCCTACATTAGTCTCAACATCACGTCTTTTTGCAGAATAATTACATAATTTTGTAAGGACAACTTGTATCGATAATTAGTTATATAAATTAATTATCCAACACTTAATTATTCAACGCATCTCACGCATTGCATGTCGGTGTTCGGTGGCCTCGATTTGGAATAAAGTCTAACGATTTCAATAGACACGGGTCTAGAGTGGACGTTGTACAATAACGATGACGAATGGTTGCAACGATCAACCAAGATAAAAAAATACTTTTGTGCGACAAGAAATTTGTTGAACCTGATATAACCAGGGATCATGAACCTTGGATTGAGATTGTACGTTAAAAAAAATGTGTTTCTTTTAATGCGACGGAGAACATTTTTATTATTATAATACAGCTTGAAAACAGCTCAAGCTCAATAATGAGCCGTCCAAATCATTTATATTTTCTCTATTAAATAATAATTAATTAATTACCACATTTATTTTTTTATGTTTAAGATTCTAAAAATTTTCTAATTGTCTGAGCATATAACAAATCATAAGATATAACAAGTTATATTTAAACTAAGTATATTTTATTATTAAACTGAACACATATACATAACAAATTCTAACTAAAGTATATTCAAAATATATTTTAAATATTTTAATACAATATAAAAAAATTATTTAATTTTTTAACAATATCATACATGAATATGAGTCATGACATGTAGGTCTTAATAGAGCTGATTGGAACTTGGAAGAAAAGAATGTAAAACCCAAAATGTGTAGACTAGACAAGATGGGCCTTTTATGCGTCACGTCCAATGTCATTTTTTTCTATTTCTTCGCAAAAAAACTCTGGAGTCCAGAGTCTACGTTTAAATGATTGTATCCTTCACTTTCGTAGGGTGGCGTTTCATTTCAAGATGAAAAATACGTAGAAAAAAAATCAATTTCATGGAATAATTTTTTTTAGAAATTTTCTTTATTGAATTTTAAAAAAATTATGAAAAATTTAATTTGGGAGTTTGATTATCATTATTTTTCACGAAAAATAGTTATTTTTCATGGAAAATAATATTTTCCTATGGGTTAGACAAGTTAAATTTTCTACCATTTTAGAAGAAAATATAAAAAATGATAGTTTTTTGGAAAATAATTCCATGGAAAACATAAGCTATCAAACATTACAATTTGTGAAAATTTTGTGATAGAAATATTTTCCATGGAAAAAAAAAACTCAATCAAATACAGCCTGTGTATTTGACAAACCTTGCCCATGTCAATGTCCGATGACACGCTTATTATTATTTGACAAATTTGACAAATTAGCGCAAAATTCCCACACAAGAAAGGAGTCGTGTCCTAAGAAAAGTACCTACAATCCTCCCCATGATATGTTGCATTTGATTTTTTTTTTTTTTTTCTTTCGATCGTCAATTTTTGAATAATTTGATCGTCAATTTGTATTCGATCACTGTTATTGAGCTACAATAGTAATTTTGGATATACAATTTTTTTTCAATCTCTATCTTAATTATATTATCATGTTTTTGTGCACTTTTTTTTATCTTTATATTATTAATAATAACAATTTTGTAAATTAATTATCGGTCGCATAATATACAAATATTAGGTTAATTACACTAACTCTCCCTATTCACGAGTATTACAGGGACTGCCCCTATTCTAAAAATAATTACACTGACCATCCCTCACTTTTACAAATTTTATTAACCATAGGGTAGACAGTGTTATTAGTTTATATATTGTATAATTAGTATCAAAGTAGGGGTGGTCCGGTAATAAATATAAAACATAGGGATAATTAATTCAATTAACACATAAATACTTTCTACATGTATGTCGGTATTTGGTGGCCTTAAATACTCATGCATGTTGATTTGTAATGCGCGAATCATTCATAGACAAGGCCTGACGGAGAGTTGGGTTGTCATATCCGAAGCTAATTTTAGTTGTCCCTTGACCCTTATTGTAGGCTGATCTGGGAGGGTGTTGGTGTTTTCTACTTTACTTTGAAAACTTTTAGGCCTCGTTTGGTTCGCAGAATCTCCGGGTTGGAAAAAGAAAGTGATTATTTTTGTATGTTTGGGAGTCAAAGAAATTGAGAAGAAAAGGAAAGTGATTCCCAATGGAAGAAAAATTAGGGAAAAAAGTGATTCCATCCATGCAAGCAAGGAATTACTTTTCCACATTTAAGTATTCACTTTCCTTTCCAAATTTTTTGGCATTGCCAAACATTGAAAAAGAAAATCAATAGAAATTAAAGTTTCCTAAAGGAAAAGAAATGACAAGGAATTGATTTCCTTTCCTTTCCATTCCATTCTGCGAACCAAACGAGGCCTAGTCCTACATTGGAAAACCACCAAAGTGTATACCTCAATATATAGCTATGCTTGTGTTGGAGTATGCACATGGAGTGTGCTGGCCCATGTAGGTAGATTTTTCTAGAGGGTTAAGTATAAATAACAAAGAACAAATATTTGTTTTGTCACCACCTTTGGGTTACATAGGAGCTAAGTTCCGTCGGGGCATAGCGACTCGGACTCGGACGAAGGACGAAAAATGGCGCTTTGATGACGCACTTTGCACTTTACACTTAGCACGACAGCATCGTCGACGCATTGCATCTGCTATGCGTCTCGGCTATGCGTCTTTGCGTCTAAATGCTAGATGCATAAGCGTGGTCGCTTTCGGCGCTGTCAGCGTCTTGCTTGGGCAGCTCACGTGGCTCTGTCAATGGATGGCGCTGTCGGCGTGAGACACGCTGTTGTGTGGGCAGCTGTGTCGGCGACTAATACCCAAATTTGGCAGGATTTGGTTGATAGGCACGTATGGACGCATAAGCATTCTTATGCGTCTATATGTGCCAGCTTGCTCTATATAAAGAGCACCATTCTTCAAAGTTACATTCGAAAAGAGAGAAAACTGAGAGCCACAAATCCCATACAGTGTGTCTATGTGCCTACAGCTCCAGGAGCAGCATAAGCCTATGGGTGCATAGGCCTTTTCCTTCTTATTTTGAGTTTTGAAGTAAATCTGAGGGTGTCGAAGAGCGTTCTAGGGATTTATTCTTGAACTTGTCGGTTCCTGGGAGCAGATCGGGAGTAGGCCAAATCTTGCTTTGAGCACCAGTGACTTGTTCACCCCAGCGAGGAGTTTCTCTTTGTGCTTTCTTTTGTTATTTTTTTGTTCTATCTCGTTGTAGCGTCTACAAACTTAAAGAGAAGAATGATTTTTTCCATTTGTTATTGTATTTTTCATTTTCTTGAAGTTAGTTTGTAACTATGTTTAGTGCTTCATTTGAGTTGGCTAGAGTGCAACTTTGTATCTCGTGAAAACTCTACGCCTCTCTCGGTGTTGGCAAGAGTGGAGACTTTGTCTTGCAAAAACTCTTCGTCTTCCTTGGATCTCTCCTATCCTTAGATCACTATGGGACTACCAGATGGTCACTCGCGACTCCGGCCTCTGTTACAATCACGATAAATTTGGGGATTGCCTTAAGCAAAGGGAGGTTGTCCAAGTCTGAAGTTTTGTCTGGCTTACTCCTGGACCGGCCTAGAGGAATAGGCCAAATAGTTAAAGTTAGTACATTAGAATTGCAATTGAAGAGTATATGCGAAATTCGTTGGAACTGGCCAAATAGTTAAAGTTAGTACATCAGAAAATTATCATTCTTGTTTAAGTGGACTTACCACAGGACGTCATCGATTAGCTACTGCTTCATGGATTAAAACAAGAATAATTAATTAATTTAATTAGAGATAGTGAGTCATATAGTGCATCACAATTGTGAATGATATATACATATTATGTATTCCAAAGCAGGGAGAGATCGAGAGATGGCAATACGTGAAAAAAAAAAATTGGTGGTTACATATTACATATTCCAAAGCATGGACAGCCTGAGAGATGACATCGTATACATGCTACATATCAAAAAGATACGCACGCCAAGTCGGTTGCCCCCCCCCCCCTGTGCGAACTCTCTCTTTCTCCGCGCTTGCGCCTATGCACGCTATATAATTTGGCGTATATTTACCCAATTAACAAAATTTTCAAACTTTTTTTCTTTTTTAGAATTTAGTAAAAATTATTTGTCCTATATAATTTTTTTTTTTTTAAGTTAATAGATTGTCATCTTTTCCCTCCAAAATTTCCCCCTTGAAATTTGAAATGCGGACTCTGAAGATCGACCGGGAAAAAAAATTGAACAACTGTCGGTCACGCAGCGGGACCCACCACCATGACCCCCACCGGTTTTCTGGCAGCTAAGGTTCGAGCAGTGAGTGACGTCCGGCGCTCCCGTACGTCCAGCTCCGATGGAGATATGCTAGATGACCTGTCAGCTTCCGAGAGGCGCTCTTCTTCCTCTGGGTCCCGCAAGTCGGTCCCACCTTTTCGCGCAATTACGTTGACCTCCCGGCTCTACCACGTGCGTGGCGGCAGCTGGTCCCTGCATACCGATCCTACGTCTGGGATGTGACGTCCTACTCCACGTGGTAAGTGAGCCCCACTTGATTTGTGACTTGTTTGGTCCTACCTAGTACGATCCTAAAGATATTCTTGATGATTTTAGATACAATACTTTAACATATTCTTTGATAATTGGAAGTAGCATTAGTGGTGAGCATTATTTTATTTCGGACCAAATTTGATATCTAACTGAATCGAGTAAAAAATTAGATCTGATTTTGGTTTAAAAATATTAAAAAAAAATTATTTTGTTTCAATTTTGGATTTGAATTTCGATACAAAATCAAAAATTGAATAAAACTTATAAAATTATGTAATTGTCATCAATTCTATATGTATTTTGTAATTAAATAAATATATACTTTGAAAGCAACAAATCTATGTATGTGTTTTAAAATCCAAATTTGATAATTTACAACTAATCCAACTTTTGATACAATTTAATACAACAAATGTGCATATAAAAATTATAATTTTTAATATAATTTAACCATGACCCCAACTTCGGACCGAACTCATGAAACAATATAAATATCCACCGAACAAATCAAATAAACTAATAAATTGAATCAATTATTCAGTTCGGTTCGATTTCGGTATTGGCTAATTTCAGTTTGGTTTTGGTTTAAGTTTTTAGAATTTCGGTTTATTCGGTTTCGACTATTTCGATTCGGTTGAAACCGAATGCTCGTCCCTAATGAGGATTATTCGATTTAGGACTAAGAACCGAACCTAATTGACTCGAACCGAATAGAATAAAATTATTTTGCGATTTAAAAGAAAAGGGTTCGATTTAGGTTTTGTTTTTGCAAATACTAAAATTTCTTATTCGGTGTTAGTTTTTTGTTTTGATTCAACATCATACATGACTTATACAATTATGTAAATAATCTCAACTTTATGCATATTTTGTGATTAAAAATATGTATATTATTGTGTTTATGTTGACAACAACAATTGCATGTATGTGTTTTAGATGACAACTTTGAAAATTCAATAATTACTCCAACTCTGGGTCCAATTTTAAAATAAAACAATTGCATGTATAAAAATTATATTGTTTAAATATAATTTAACTACAATTTTAATTTTTGGCTGACCCATTAAATGAAAAAATAGTCCAATCGAACAAAACAAATCGAATAAATCGAATCGATTATCGGTTCAATTCGATTTTGGTTATGACTAATTTCAGTTCATTTTCAATTTCAATTTTTAGATATTTGGTTCATTCGACTTATGCTATTTTGTTTCTATTGAAAACGAATAAACGGAACGCTCACTCTTATTTTATTGTATTCTTTTGGAGTTAATTTTGGAATAAATTTCTAAAAAAGATAGAAGTTTTTTTTTCTGGAAAATGACATCCTATTTTGCGGGTCAAAATCTATAAAGAATTCCCACAATATTTCTTATTATAAAAAATATTTTTTAGTAATATCGTCTATTAATTTGTTGAACTAATATCATCTATTAATTTGTCTAGCTATAATTAACTTTAACTATGCCAAAACTATCATTTTATATATTTTTTTTCATTTTAACATCGTTTTATCGAGCCAAGTCAAGTTACTACTAAGTCATATCTGTTGTAACTCATATGGCTTTTCACCTTTCATCCCCTTGTAACCTACATGACCTTTGGTCCTACATTTCTTCATAACCCCCAACCTCTCTTCCTATATAAAGAGAGGTTGGGATAGCTTGTAAGATGCACTTGTGGTTGATAATATACGAGAAAGCTTCGTCTCCGTGTGTTTGAGCTTTTGCCTTACGACACGTTATCAGCACTTTGCTCGTGCAACGCCGGAGACCCGACGTACCGATCGTTTTCTCACCTTCTTCCACCGTACGGTAAGAAAGGTAAATTATTTTTGTTAATATACTATTAGACCTCTTACCATTAGTGATGCAAACATTGTTCTTAGTTCAGGCTACATGTTGTTATATATCTGCTGATATATTCGTATCAATCACTGATCACCTAAGTGATATCTCAGTCACATGTCGACCTAACAACATATAATATACATTTTTTTATAGTGATATATCAGCAGTTCTTTCTATATACTAGTAAGTAACCATTCGGGGAGATTAGTCATATGTAGTTCTGTTCTTTTATAGTCATATGAAAATTTTATTTTTCATCCGAATCACTATTGTTACTATTTTTTCTGATTAGAAATGTGAATGCATTGTACCATGAATTTTGTCATATATTTCTTTAGTTGATGCTAATATAAATGGGAACAAGAGCTTATGTTTAGCTGCATTTTCTAGATTCGGTAGCATGAAAAACACAGAATATCAAATGCACGTTCACACTGTCATGCATATTTTCTCTTTAAGAAGAAGATTTTCTTGAGAGATGTAGCAGATCATAAGTTAGAAGCTTTCGTAATATATACTCAAAAATTTTTTTTGAAAAATATATACGAGAAATTTCTTTTATCAAATATATTTTGTTACAGCAATATATTTTGTTACAGAAATTTTGTTACGAAAATATACTTTGGTAAAACAGAATATTTTGTACAAATTTTTTTTTATACTTTGGCGTGTTTATCAAATAGTCTGCTGTATATATTTTGGTAAAAGACATTTTTTCTGTAATTTTTTAAACTGCCAATTTCAGAAATTTTTTTTGTTTAAATAGTACTTATCCCAACAAAATATTTGTTAGTTTTTTTCTGAAAAAATAAATTTTTTTTTCATGATTGACGAAGAATTTAAATGCTAACATTTTTTTGGTAATGATAGATTTGGAGAGCCCCGGCGAGCACCTCAGTGCCATCTGCGTCCTGCCGAGCGTCTCAGTAGCAATTTCTTTATGTTACTTAGTGAATTATTGTAACAGATGGGCAGTAAAAATTGTATTTTTTTCTCGCTATTTTTTTAGCGTCACTTCATTAGACGTCGGAAAAATAGTTGATATTTTTTTTGGTGCCGCTTGCTTAGGCACCAATTCTTTTGTGTGTTGTTGCTTACTTATGTTGTACGGTTTTTTTTTAGCGTAATGGCGTGAAAATTAAAAAATTGTCTTGGCTACATAAACAAATTCTGGCACCGCCAAATTTGGGCCTCCCAAAAATAATCTTTTTGGATAATAATTTTTCAAAGGCAACGCTTATTTTGAGCACGCACTAAATTGTCACCTATTTTGCACAGTTCGCAAATAGCGTGAATTTCTTGAAAAATTTTATTTATTCTTACATTTGAAAAAAAAATTTACGAAGTCTCTCCGAATAGGCTCACCTATTTGGGTATGATGTCAGAAAGAACTTGGGGCTTGGTTCTTAAGAGGTTCCTGTTGACCCTCCTTCCTCATTTTCTCGCTTGGTCATATTCACGTAGAGCTACTGAAAGGGATTGTCCGAATATTATTTTTTGCTCAAATTGTATTTATAATTAAGCATTTTTGCAAGAAACTTATTGACCTCTCTATATCGGCTCGTCGATCGATATAAGATAATTTTTAAACAAAAATCGTTTTTTCAAAACTGTTGTTTTTATTTACGATTGTTTGTTGTTGCTTATACAAACCAAATCCATATAAACATGTCGTTTTATATGTTGACTGATCAAGATTTTTTCTCCTGTTGTAGAAAAATGTCGTTCAAGATTGATTTTCCATCCTTGAAGCCTCTGGCAAGAACTACTTGGACTGGACGCAAGACATCCAGAACCATCTAGATGCGCAGGGCCTCTTGGACGTCATCTATAACGAGGAAGAGCGTGAAGTGGAAGTCACTCGCTCAATGAACGTCAAAGCGATGATTCTATTCCGCAGGCATTTATCTGACGTCATGAAGACGGAGTTCATTGAAATCTCCTCGCCAAAGACGCTATGGGACTCTATGAAAGAGCGCTTCGACCACCAGAAGACTATATGGCTACCTGAAGCACGCCATGACTGGTTGAACCTGCGCTTCCAAGACTTCAAGAGTGTAACTGATTACAACAATGAAGTCTGCAGGATTCGATCACTTCTCCAATACTGCGGTGAGATATTAACCGACAGTGATCTATTGGAGAAAACATACACCACATTTCCTTTCACTGACAACTTGCTCCAAAAGCAATACCGTCAGTCTAAGTTCACCAAGTTTCTCGAGCTCATCACCCAGCTTTTACTAGACGAGAAGAACAGTCTCATTTTAATGAGAAACAACAATTCTCGTCCTGTTGGAACAAAGGCAATTCCAATGCCTGATGCAAACGCTCTCCGTGGACCAAATCCACGGTGGAAACGAGACAAGGGCCAGTCGTCTCAGCCAAGGAACAGAGGCGAATTTAAGTCTCGTCACCCAAAGCGAGGTTCTAACAAGAACCAAGGACCTTTGACTCCTAGGCAGTCTCATGGTAAGAACCAACGGGCCAGTCGTCCCAAAGCGAGAGTGGAAGGCCAAGTGCCTACTCTCTGCTACAAATGTGGTACTTATGGTCATATGCAACGGACTTGCAGGGCGATCCCCCAAGAAGTTAATAACTATCACAAGGGGCGCCGGGCCGAAGCAAATCTGGTCAACGAGTGCGAAAATCTAAATCTTGAGACCCCCGATTTTGTAGCAGAAATGGAAGAATGAATCTCCATTTTCTCTCTATATTTGATTTAAGTCATGAAACTTTTGGTGGTTTGTATTTTCTGTTTTCTCGATAAATTAAAGTTCTATTTCGAGCACTTTCCTCAAACGTGTGACAAACTTTAATTTTTTTTTTACTTATAGACATGGACCACGGGGCAGTGGATTGTCTGGTTGATAGTGGAACGACTCACACTATCTTGAGAGATAAATCATACTTTATCTCCTATACGCCTAAAGTAACCTCAGTGACAACCATTTCGGGACCCTCAACCCTTGTTCAAGGTTTTGGCAAAGCCCGTTTTTCGTTGTCCAATGGTACTCCCGTTGAAGTATCAGAGGCCTTATATTTTCCAAGGTCCAGTCGTACCTTACTGAGTTTTAAGGATATTCGAGAAAACGGATTTCATGTTGAAACTGCTCAAGAACATGGCTTCGAGTATCTTTTCATTACCTCCACTCAGTACGGCCAAAAGCGTATCTTGGAGAAGTTGAAATGTCTTTCAAGTGGTTTGTATCTCACTACGATACAACACTGTTGGCCCAATGATTGTATCATATTTTTGAATATGGCTAATCTGTTAAGTTTAGCATTTCATTATCACTAATCTTCATACTATCACTATAGCATTTCTACTTATACTTATATCTTTGGTGATATGTGCCAATTGGTTTACATCTTAGTGATATGAGCTTATCTATCTTAAATTTAATTAGGTTGCCAAAATCAAAACTATGTTTTTGATTGTGGTCATTCAATTAAGTTTAATCATTATGATATTACTAACATTTATGCCATCACCTTAGCACTTATACTTAAACTTTGCATAGTCCTAATGTGCTTTAATTTATCATACTTGCTACTATGTATATTGCTTTGTTCGTCTAACATATACATGCAGAAAAGTAATAAGCAAGATCAATGTGGACATATGCAATGAAGAAATCATGGTGGGCCAAAGACGACGGATCCCACAAGATTTCTCTGAACCACCCGACGACATCTCTGGAGCCACGCACCGGGGGTTCTGCTGTCCGATCAGCGGACGGGGGTCGAGGGGGCAGCGCCCCTCGTCGGGGGTTCGGGGGCGAAGCCCCCGAAAGGTATTCAGTTTTTACAAACTGGATATCTTTGGACAGCTGCCGCCAAGGGAAAAAGCCAGCACCTATCAAAGGAAGAAGCCAAGCCGTGCCATCATCATTTCAAGACTCTAAAGAAGCCTGCACCTGCCTAAGTATATCTGGAGTCTGTAATAAGTCTTAGGAATAATTGTAAACACAAGAAATGGATGGCAAAATCGAAAGCTAGGGTAGAAATAAGCCTAGGATCGTTTTCTGCTGAAAAACGGCATACCGACGGTATACCGGTGTATACCGACGGTATACCGGTTTTTGTTCACAGAAAGTTTATGTCTACAAAACCGGCATACCGACGGCATACCGGTCCATACCGACGGTATACCGATTCAGTAATGTTCAAATTCCAACGGTCGAATTCTGAGCAATAAATGATCCCAACGACTATATTTCTAGCCGTTGCATTCCAGACCGGTATACCGCCGGTATGCCGGATCATACCGGCGGTATGCCGGTTCGTGACTGAAAAGTTGCCTTTGGCTTCTTTTCAAGCTTTGGTTATAAATAGCCTTGAACCCCTTCATTCAAGGTTGATGCTTTGAGCCTAAAAATTTCTAAACCACCAAAGCCTATCCACAAACAACTCTACAAAGCTTTCATTTGCCATTCACAAATTGTGTTAGAGTTATTGAGTTGAAAAGTGAGATCTTCATCCTATTGTATAAGGAGATCAAAACCTATTGTGAAAGGTTGAAGTTGGAGAGTCTTCGTATCCAAACTCTCGGTTGAAGTTGGGGAGTCTTCGTATCCAAACTCTCGGTTGAAGTCGGAGAGCCCTTCGGATTAAAGCTCTTGTGTAAGAAGTTGGCGAGTTCTTCGGATCCAAACTCGTGTGTAACTATTTGCTCAAATAGTGGATTAAAGCCGGAGAGAGTTCCGGGACTGGACTGCCTCTTAGGAGGATACCAGGATACATCCGGTGTCGGTATTGTGTTTGCTTCTTCTCTTGCACTTATATTTTTAAATTGCCTATTAGCTTGTGCTAAGTGCTTGATTAGTTAGCTTGACCCTATTCACCCCCCCTCTAGGGTTCCTACAAACACATCGAGAGTAATCTCATCATTCGCCGAGCGCCAGTTGATGAGAGGACTTTTATGCTATCGCATGACCGGCTGGGTCATCCGGGTCAAAATACGATGCTTCGCACTATGAATGCATCGTATGGGCATCCTCTTGGAGGAAAAAATTTCATTATAAATCCGAAAAGCCTATACCAAGCTTGCTCGATTGGGAAGACGAATTTCAAGCCACTCCATGTGAAACCTACGAGATTGGTTTCCCAATTCCTTGAGAGAATTCATGGAGATATTTGTGGACCAATCCAACCAACATGCGGACCATTTAAATACTTCATGGTTTTGGTTGATGCATCGACTAGATGGTCACACGTAGTGTTGTTGTCCACCCGAAACGCAGCGTTTCCTAAACTCCTCGCCCAGATTATTAAGTTAAGGGCTCACCATCTGGATTATCCAATAAAGTCTATTAGACTTGATAATGCCGCGGAGTTTACATCGAAGACTTTCGATGACTATTGCATGACTTTGGGAATAAATCTTGAACATCCTGTTCGTATGTTCATACCCAAAATGGCCTAGCAGAATTTTTTATAAAGCGACTGCAAGTGATAGCACGGACCTTGGTTATGCGCACCAAACTCCCACTATCTGCATGGGGCTATGCAATTTTGTACGCTACAAATTTGGTCCGTCTGAGGCCCATGGCCACCCAACCACTTTCCGTGTACCAGCTAGTTACTGGATGTGAGCCTGACATCTCACATTTACGCGTGTTTGGGTGCCTAATCAATGTTCCAATTGAGCCGATAAGGCGTTCAAAATATAGACCTCAGAAGCGACATGGAATATATGTCGGTTATAACTCCCCGTCCATCATTCGCTATTTAGAGCCCTTGACAGGCGATCTCTTTACCGTGAGACATGCGGATTGTGACTTTGATGAGGCAATCTTCCCGTTGTTAGGGGGAGAAATGCACGCTAACGTTGATGAGAAACGACATAAATTAGCGTGGCATGTGCCTGCTGTTGCTCATCATGATCCTCCCTCTGCACATAGTGATAAGGAAGTATAGAGGATTCTAGGTCTGCAAGATATTGTAAATCAAATGCCAGACGCATTGAGCGACCTAGCAAAAGTCACGAGATCAATTATACCTGCTGCAAATGTGCCTGCAAGGATAGACGTCCCTGAGAGACGCCATGTTCCTGTGAAACATGTTGCTCCGGTCGAACCCGCCGAGCAAAGGACGCTGCCATCAACCGTCCAGTCCGCCGTTATTCCCAAGAAGAAGGGAAGACCGGTTGGTTCCAAAGATGTTCTGCCCCGAAAGCGGAGAAATCTTGTTTAAAATGTTTTGCCACATGAGATCATTAAGGATCACGGCGATGTATTAGAAGAGCGCATTCCAGATGAAATACATATTCCTAATCATGCCTATAACCTCGAAATATCCGTCGAGTATGCTAGCTTAGACGATATTTTGAAGCAAAATGAAACTGTCATCGATGATGTGTTCTTATACTCAGTGGCCACTGACATTATAAACAATGATGACATGGAACCTCGTAGTGTTGCCGAGTGTCAACGACGAACGGACTGGTCACTATGGAAACAAGCAATCCAGGCTGAACTAGACTCCTTAGCGAAAAGAAGTATGTTTGGACCCGTTGCTCCAACACCACCCAATGTTAAACCAGTTGGTCACAAATGGGTTTTCCTAAGGAAGTGTAATGAAAGAAATAAGATTGTGCAATACAAGGCTCGTCTTGGGACGCAAGGCTTCTCACAACACCCTGGAATTGATTACGAGGAGACGTATTCTCCCGTAATGGACGTCATAACGTTCCGCTACTTAATCAGTTTAGTAGTTTTCGAAAAACTGAATATGTAGCTCATGGATGTGGTTACAGCCTATCTCTACGGGGATCTGGACACAGAGATATACGTGAGAGTCCCTGAAGGACTAAAGATGCCTGAATCAAGTAGTTTCCGACCATGGAATGCATTCTCGATTAGACTGAGGCGTTCGCTATATGGATTAAAATAATCCGAGCGAATGTGGTATAACCGCCTAAGCGAATACTTGATCGATTTGGGATACGTTAATAATGAACTTTGCCCATGCGTGTTCATAAAGAAATCCACTTCAGAATACGCAATCATCGCGGTCTATGTAGATAACATGAATCTTATAGAAACCAAAAAAGACTTGTCAGAAACTGCTGATATCCTGAAGAGGGAATTCGAGATGAAGGATCTTGGAAAGACACGGTTTTGCCTCGGCCTGCAGATCGAGCACCATAAAGATGGAATTCTTGTCCATCAAACGAACTACACCCAAAAGGTGTTGAGACGCTTTAGTCATTTTGACGTTAAGCCGTCTGCTACTCCCATGATCGTCCGCTCTCTAGACATTACTAAGGACCCATTCCGTCCAAAGGAGGACGACGAAAAGATATTGAGTCCTGAGTGCTCTTATCTGGGTGCAATAGGCGCTTTATTGTACTTGGTCCAATGTACTAGACCGGACATCTCGTTTGCTGTGAATTGTCTAGCTCGACACAGCAACGCGCCAATACGCTGCCATTGGAATGGCATAAAAGACATTTTCCGCTACCTTAAGGGTACTACAGACTTGGGCTTGTTCTATCCCTACGCGGTTTTGAGTGAGTCCAACGCTCTTGGCACTCGAAGCAACGCGACCCTTGTTGGCTACGCCGATGCGGGATACTTATCTGATCCGCACAAGGGGCGTTTCCAATCTGGTTATGTCTTTACCATTGGAAACACGGCAATTTCTTGGAGGTCTCGTAAACAGACCTTAGTGGCTACTTCAATGAACCACTCTGAGCTACTCGCGCTCTATGGGGCGACTAGAGAGTGTGTATGGCTTCGAGCTGTTATTGGCCATATTCGAAGTATATGTGATCTTTCATATGACCCAGATGAACCTGTTGTCGTCTATGAGGACAATACCGTTGTTATTGATCAAGCGAAACATGGTTACATCAAAGGGGATGCTACCAAGCATATATCACCCAAGTTGTTCTTTACACATGAACAACAAGCGCTTCAGAAGATTGAAGTGCAACATATTGGATCAGAGAATAACCGTGCAGACTTGTTCACCAAGTCACTGCCAAAATACTTGTTCCAGAAACATGTCAAAGCGATTGAACTTAGGAAGCTTTCAGAGCTAGCCTAAGTGAAACATGTTTTTCGCACCCTGTTGTGTGCATGTAAGGGGGAGCGCCCCAACGAGCGCCTCCAAATGCCCTGTTGTGCGTATATCCCGCGCCCTGTCGAGTGCGAGTGAAAAGGGGAGCATCTTGATATATGCTTGTGTACTCTTTTTCCCTTAGACCAAGTTTTTTCCCATTGGGTTTTCCTTGGCAAGGTTTTTAACGAGACACATTTCAAATCTCTTATTCACTAAGGACTATTGTGATCAGGAGGAGTATCCAGTGTATACTTCTAAACCATCGTGTACTCTTTTGTCCTTCGATCAGCGGTTTTTCCTACTGGGTTTTCCCTGACAAGGTTTTGACGAGGCACCTTTGTAATGGTTAAGTTTACCCCCATCACAATGACCTGTGTGTACTCTTTTGTCCTTCGACCAAAGTTTTTTCCCATTAGATTTTCTTTGGCAAGGTTTTGACGAGGCACAAGTAGATGGTCAAACTTGAAGATGCAAGCTACAGACAGACGAAGAAACTCAGAGATGTTTACAAGCAGAATTTCTGGAGAGCCAAGGGGGAGTGTTGTAACTCATATGGCTTTTCACCTTTCATCTCCTTGTAACCTACATGACCTTTGGCCCTTCATTTCTTCATAACCCCCAACCTCTCTCCATATATAAAGAGAGGTTGGGATAGCTTGTAAGATGCACTTGTGGTTGATAATATACGAGAAAGCTTCGTCTCCATGTGTTTGAGCTTTTGCCTTACGACAATATCAAATTAAGTCAAGTCTTACTTTTTTTAATGATCGAGTTAAATTCAATTATGAATTCTTTTACTAGACATAATAATACGAATATTTATGTCCAAATACTACCAAAACACAGTCAATTGGCGACGGATAAATTCGTCGCTAATCCGTCGCTAAATAAATTTAGGAACGGACTAGCAAGGGATTTTTGGCAAAAAGATGCCGTCGGTAAACTACTCGTCGCTAAAATAATCTGTTGCTAGATAGTCGAAGCTTCGACG
This sequence comes from Iris pallida, assembly GCA_029216955.1. Lineage (NCBI taxonomy): Eukaryota > Viridiplantae > Streptophyta > Magnoliopsida > Asparagales > Iridaceae > Iris > Iris pallida. Next base: position 40,187 of record JANAVB010032616.1, read on the forward strand.
AAAACGTGACGGAAAAGCGACGGCTGCGTAGCGGCAACTTAGCGACGACTGAGCGACGGATAATTTCGACGGATTAGCGACGGAATCCCGTCGAACATATTCGACGACTTAGCAAAGGCTTACCAATGTACCCCCATCGAAATTTGCGTATCAGAAATTTTCTGATACGCTGTAGCGACATTTTAGCGACGGACATCTCCGTCGCCATGCCGTCGCTATTCTGTCAGTATGTCGTCGTTACATGGATATATATAATTTTTCAGAAGCTCAGCGATGGATTTTTCGTCGCTATTCTGTCAGTTTGTCGTCGCTAACTGGATATATATAAATTTTTAGAAGCTCGACGACAAATTTTCTGTCGTTTCTCCGTCGCTATTCATCGCTAACTGGATATATGCAAATTTTCAGAAGCTTAGCGACGAAAAATTCGTCACCTGTCTGTCGCCAAGCGTCGCCATTCCGTCAGTAGTCCGTCGCTAATTAAATTTTTTTTCAAAAAAATCCTGAATTCACAACACCCTAATTACACAATTAATCATTAACAAAATTACACAATTAATCATTATCCAAGAATCCACAAACAGAACAAAACATCCATAATAACAACAATCCACAAACATCAAAAATATCCATGATCACAACAATCCACAATAACTTAAAATTATCCATATTATTCATAATCACAATAATTCACAAACAGAACAAAATATCCATAATAAATTAAAATTATCCAAATTTTGATACATTACAAATACAAAAAAAATGTAAGAAAGATTGGCTGGATCGGCTGGATCGTCTGGTGGTTAATATAATTTAACCATGACCCCAATTTCGGACCGAACTCATGAAACAATAGAAATATCCACCGAACAAACCAAATAAACTAATAAATTGAATCAATTATTCAGTTCGGTTCGATTTCGGTATTGGCTAATTTCAGTTTGGTTTTGGTTTAAGTTTTTAGAATTTCGGTTTATTCGGTTTTGGCTATTTCGATTCGGTTGAAACCGAATGCTCGCCCCTAATGAGGATTATTCGATTTTGGACTAAGAACCGAACCTAATTGACTCGAACCGAACATAATAAAATTATTTTGCGATTTAAAAAAAAGGTGTTCGGTTTAGGTTTTGCTTTTGCAAATACTAAAATTTCTTATTCGGTGTTGAATTTTTGTTTTGATTCAACATCATACATGACTTATACAATTATGTAAATAATCTCAACTTTATGCATATTTTGTGATTAAAAATATGTATATTATTGTGTTTATTTTGACAACAACAATTGCATGTATGTGTTTTAGATGACAACTTTGATAATTCAATAACTACTCCAGCTCTGGGTCCAATTTTAAAATAAAACAATTGCATGTATAAAAATTATATAGTTTAAATATAATTTAACTACAATTTTAATTTTTAGCTGACCCATTAAATGAAAAAATAGTCCAATCGAACAAAAAAAAAATCGAATAAATCGGATCGATTATCGGTTCAATTCGATTTTGGTTATGACTAATTTCAGTTCATTTTCATTTTTTGATTTTTAGATATTTGGCTCATTCGACTTCTGCTATTTTGTTTCTATTGAAAACGAATAAACAGAACGAATAAACGGAACGCTCACTCTTATTTTATTGTATTCTTTCGGAGTTAGTTTTGGAATAAATTTCTAAAAAAGATAGAATTTTTTTTCGGAAAATGACATCCTATTTTGCGGGTTAAAATCTATAGAGAATTCCAATAATATTTTTCATTATAAAAATTATTTTTTAGTAATATCGTCTATTAATTTGTTGAACTAATATCATATATTAATTTGTTTAACTATAAATAACTTTAACTATTCCAAAACTATCATTTTATAGTTTTTTTTAATTTTAACATCGTTTTATCGAGCCAAGTCGAGTTACTACTAAGTCATATCAAATTAAGTCGAGTCTTACTTTTTTTAATGACCGAGTTAAATTCAATTATGAATTCTTTTACTGGACATAATAATACGAATATTTATGTCCAAATACTACCAAAAAATAGTCAATTGGTGACGGACAAATCCGTCGCTAAATGAATTTAGGGACGAACTAGCAAGGGATTTTTGGCAAAAAGATGACGTCGGTAAACTACTCGTCGCTAAAACAATTCGTTGCTAGATAGTCGAAGCTTCGACGAAAACGTGGTGGAAAAGCGATGGCTGCGTAGCGGCAACTTAGCGACAGATACGTTCGACGGATTAGCGACGGAATCCCATCGAACATATTCGACGACTTAGCAACGGCTTACCAATGTACCCCCATCGAATTTTGTGTATCAGAAATTTTTTGATACACTGTAGCGACATTTTAGTGACGGATATCTCCGTCGCCATGCTGTCGTTATTCTTTCAGTATGTCGTCGTTACATGGATATATGTAAATTTTCAGAAGCTCGACGACGGATTTTTCATCGCTATTCTGTCAGTATGTCGTCGCTAACTGGATATATGTAAATTTTCAGAAGCTCGACGACGAATTTTTTATCGTTTCTCCGTCGCTATTCGTCGCTAACTGGATATATGTAAATTTGCAGAAGCTTAGCGACGAAAAATCCGTCACCTGTCCGTCGTCGAGCGTTGCCATTTCGTCAGTAGTCCGTCGCTAATTGAATTTTTTTCAAAAAAATCCTAAATTCACAGCACCCTATTTACACAATTAATCATTAACAAAATTACACAATTAATCATTATCCAACAATCCACAAACAGAACAAAACATCCATAATAACAACAATCCACAAACATCAAAAATATCCATGATCACAATAATCCACAATAACTTAAAATTATCCAAATTATTCATAATCACAACAATCCACAAACAGAACAAAATATCCATAATAAATTAAAATTATCCAAATTTTGATACATTACAAATATAAAAAAAACTAAGAAAGATCTGTAGGACCAATTGTAGGAACGAGTTGTAAAGTGCAATACTCTACAGGGGTGGTGAATAGAGTAGGCAGCAAAAATTAACTATTTACAAATGTTAGTAACAAGATCACATAATATATATATCACAGATATGTAAATGAAAAGTAGAGAGTAGAGAGCAAACACAAACACAAGAATATATACTGGTTTCTCTCTTGTGAGGACTAGTCCAGTCGGAAGAACTCTAGCTTCCAGTTGAATCCACTATGAAAAATCACCACAAGTTTTCAACTGAAGTTCTTACAACTTCTACAACGCGAGCTTTGATCCGAAGTACTCGACCAACTTCAATTGTGAAGTGTCTATCTTCAATCAAGCATCTGATTACAATCACTCTAAAACTTCTAGACCGTACCGTACTGGTAAATCGACTAGAGGATTGTAACTGGCTTGGGATTTGAAAATAAATAGCTCAGAACACTTTGGAAGAAGTAGTAGGATTATAGAGAAGAGATATGAAAGTGAATTGGTGTGTTGAAATGATCGAAATCCTTCTCTATTTATAGTTTTTCCAAAGGCAGAATTCTGACAGAATTCAGACAGAACTCTATGAGAAAATCTCGTTAGGATCCGTAACTGCAGGGAGACCAAGTTCAAATTCCAACGTCCACTAACCGAACTCTGGCCAAATTCGGGTCGAGTTTTGCTAGGCTTCTGTTAGGGTTTTGCAAATTGGTTTTTGGGCTTTTTGAAAAGTCAAACAGTTAGGAAGTAGTTTAGGCTTTTGTAAGTGGGCTTGTTTTCAAAATGAAAGGGTATTTTGAAAACATTTCTTGGATAGCCTATTTGCCAGTACGATGCAGTTCATATCACATTCCTAGATCCAATAAATATGAAAAATACATTGATCAAATAGAAAAACCAAGGGCCCTTTGATGATGCCTTTCTTCAAATATTTGAGCAGACTTGAAGTCGCCTTTTTCACTTGACGACGTTCGTCCAAAGATAAACAGATCTGAAAATCTGAATACCTTTTGGGGGCTTCGCCCCCGAACCCCCACGGGGGGCGCTGCCCCCTCGACCCCTGTCCGCTGACCGGACAGCGGAACCCCCGATGCGAGTCCCCGGATAGGTCGTTAGGCGGTTCAGAGAAATCTTCTTGTATAACACCGTCTTTGTCCCATCAATAATTCTATTACATATGTCCTGATTTGACAAAGCTTGTTCATGCTTGCTGCATGTCTATAAGAACATGTTAGACGAACAAAACAATATGATACAAGCATAGCAATATGATATAGAATATTTAGGACAATACTAAGTTTAAGTAGCAACATAATAGTGATTACATGAATATTAGTGACGTCGTTATGTTAAACTTAATTGATTAGCCATATTCAAAAATATGATATAATCATTGGGCTAACAAGATCGGCTGGATCGTCTGGTGGTGCCTGCTGCATTTTATGAAGATACTCCTGAACAATGTGAGCTGGTAGACCATCAAATATCTGCTGTGGAACTCGACGTAGATCTGCCGACGACATTAGGTCAAGAAGAGCAATCGTAGACGAAGCTGGTAGAAAAGTGGCAGCAGAATCAAAAGAAACACGTCCGGCGAAAGAACGACTGGCACCATCCGAAGGACTGGGAGCAGAAGGACCCGGAGCAGTAGAAGAACCCGAAAACTGCGATGCTATCCGGGTCATCTCCTCCCGTATGGACGTCACTACCGAGGTTAGAGTCCTAAGCTGTGTCCTCACATCCTCGTCGACCTAACTCGCGGGAGCAGGAGACGGCGACAGTGGAAGTCTCGAAGACGTCTGGCGACGGCGCTATGGATTCAGCGCCGTAGACGCGCCCGCCTTTCCCTATTCCGTCGACAGCTTGTACGAACAAGTCATCCAAGCAAGCTGTCATGGAAGAGTACGACTAGGCGGACGTCGATTCGCCGATACCCTCGGCAGGAGTGGGCTCAATCGTGCTAATGGCCGCACGATACTTAGCCGATCCAATGAATGTGGTTAGTTTACTATGAGTTTTCCTAAGTTATAGTCTAAATCCTAAGGCCTAACAGTATTGTCACAAAAATTATAAACTAAACTACTTACAATTCTATAACATAAATCTCATAAACTTAAATACTTACATGCGTCTGCTTGACCCTTTCCTCAACGAAGTTACCGTCCTTCTTCCTCTTGTGCGTACTCTCGAATACATCACCCAAGGTGACCGAGCGTGGATCGTTTCCCTCCTTTGCCGCCTTTGTCACCTGCGTACCAAACATTCATAGAATAAAGTTTTTTCGATATCAAGTAATTAAAAAAATAAAAAAAATTCTGATACCTCACCAGATCTCCAAGCGTCGCTGCGTGGGGCCTCGATCCCCCCGTATGCAGACCCGCTGCCTGTCGATTTGCCTTTGCCTTTGCCGATTTATTCTTGAACTCAGGCATATTCATCTTTTCAAGCCTCTGCTCATAGAAGTCCTCCCGGAGCCAGACCTTCCTCCCACTACGAATGTCATCCTTCGCGTCCTGCAGCTTCTTCCCGGCGGCTTTTTTGTAGGTCTTGACGATCTCCGTCTCTCGATGGGGTGGCCATCAGAGCGACAACTGACATACAAATTCCAATATCAAGCAATTAAAAAAATAGTGAATTAAAGGATAATTAACAATTAAGTAATCACAAGATATAAAAATATACCCTCATCTGGTCAAGACAGATTTACTGCAACTCCGGGGGCGCCTCACAAAGTTGAGGCAGGGGCCATAGAAGTTTTGCCTAATTATCAGCCCTAACTCCCTGGTAGCATCAAACGGGAAAAATCTATAAAGAAGCAACGACTGGACTATTTAATTGAATAAATAAAACAAATTAAAAAATTAACTTACAAAATACAAATTTACTTACAGTTCACCCGCGGGCCATAGATTTCGTCTGAACTCTCCTGCCGGTCTCTCTGGTGGCGTCGGAGGATCCACGGGTCTGCGAATGTACTCGCCAGTGGCCATAACCTGTAAATAGAACACATAAACATAATTAATAATATATAAGTATAAATAAATAGAAGACTACACTAAAATATACTACCAGCAGTACGAGAAGTGCCGACACGACCAACAAGAGGAGTGCCATCTGCAAAAAAACAACAACAACCATACAATAAGTAGATGAATCGAACGACAAAAGCATGAACTGAAATAATAATGTAGAAGTATAAACAGAAATAACTAAACTTCAACAAATTCACTAAGTTAGTTGTAAGTGTTTTGATGATGTAAAAGTAAATTCACTAAGTTAGTTGAAAGTATTTTTATATACCGGTATATTTTTAATCTAATCATCGTCTTCGTCTTCGTCCTCGTCCTTGGCCTCAGCCTTGTCTTCGTCCTCATCCATATCCTCATCCTCGACTTTGTCTGTATTCTCATCCTCATCAAGTTCTTCTTCTTCTTCTTATTTTTTTTCTACTTCAGCCTCAATAATTGGGACAATATGCCTCTTTGTCCCATGGTTGACGACTAAGTCTTGTGTATCAACATGACCCGAATGAGAAGAAGGGGAGTAGGGAGGCTCACTCTATACACTCTAGGTACTACGATATACTACTAGAATACTCACTCTATACACTCTTACTTATGCAAGCCTTTTGAGGCAATCAGCGTTATACTAGATTTCTGACCCTCTACCCCATGAACGAATACGACCCCCGACCTCCTATCCACAAACCTGGACCCGACTCCAAATTCGAACTCGACCCCGACTCGAAACCGAAATCGACCCCGACTCCAAACCCGAACCTAACCCTAACCCTAACCTGGCCGAGACCCTAACCCTAACCCAAACCCTAACCCTAACATGAACCCTAACCTTTGTCACGCCCCGATTCCATAGAATCGATAGTCGTCTCCCAGGCGTGATGCCGTGCGAACCTAAGTTGCGATCGCACAAGGCATAGTCATAAGGTTATCCGAAACACAACATCAAGTTAGAGTACGCAGAGAAATTGATTGACACATTTGAAATAGAAGTAGACTTTTCATTGATAATAAAACTTTATTTACATTGACTCCATTACAATCATTGCCGTAAGGGCTACAACATGACTCGACTTACAAAACGAACGCTGATGAGATAGTCGTTCCATATATTACATCCCTTTTTACAAGCAAAATAATTACACTTTCCACCTGCTATCGAGGGAAGTTGAGTCGCCATCTTTTTTTCTTTTGTACTGATTGCGGAGTCTTCAAAAGGATTTCAGAAACAAGCCTTCAACACGTGGACGAGGCTTCAAAAGGGTTCACGTCGTCTTGAGTTTTAAGTGGCACGCCCTTCGTGGTTCGGGATACCAGCATGGAGAGCGAAGATCAGTACATTATACTTTGTACTGGTGCGTGACTACTTAAGTTTCAAGCTCTCATTTGGTTGAAGAGTTTATATGACTTAATGTATGAATGTTTCTAACCATCCTAATGAATTTCAAACAAGCATATGACAAACATAATATAAAATACGTTGGAACTTACCCACGGCGGACCGCACCGCACCTTATGAGACTTACCATGTTCTTCCCTGTCAATTATTATCATTTATATACCAAGAGCAATATTACGTGTGGTTGGTCACTGGCATAACAAGCCATCCTGGACTCTATAGCTTTTGTTAGCCGGGGCCCTTGCAACGCAAGTAGCGAGCCCCGCTGCAAGTCCCCGCTTAACCCGTGCTATCATCCAGCACAGCTATACACCGTGTTTCCTTCTTTAGCCGAAACGATCCCATGGCCCCGGGTTGTCGTTACGGGAAAACTCTACCTTGTCGACAAGTTGTCCAATGACCGAGTTAAGACATTATTTAGTTATTAAGGCGTAGCCTACGTTCTCTTTGAAAACTTGATCATTTTATCGTGCCTGTGCCTTTGCATTTATTCTTTCATTCGCAACAACATTGTCGATTTACCTAAGAAGGGGTCGAGAAGAGAAGGGTCAGCCACTCACCTTGAGTTTACTTCAGGCGAGAGAACTTGTTGGTCGCGCTAGACGTCGCCTACGCGATTACCTGAAATCGCACAAGCAACCGATTAGAACACTATATTATTCAAGAAGTTCGATAGAAAATGCGAGTTCGAAATGCAAGCCATGAGAACCATCGAAAACATTCACGAAAACGCATTCAAAAAACAAAGCCAAAACCAACGCAAGCGGCGTAAAAAGCAGAGCAACGGAAGGTCGCTCCCGACTCAGCTGCAGAGCCAATCCTTGAGGCGCAACCCGCTGAATATGGGACTTGGTTCCGAAGAAGCCATTCCATAACGGGGAATGGATCTTAATTCAACCGTTCCCGTTCGATCAACTCGATCGATCCCGACCTATCAGTCCCGACCGAATCGATAGCGACAGTGTTCCTTTCTCGCACACCCCGTGGACTGAGGACGGGGCACGATGTAGGGACGGGGCACTACACCATAACCAACTAAGAAAAAGTTTTGTCTTCGAAACTTAAGAATAGAACCTTCCGCTACGAGAACAATGAAGGGAATTTTTCCTTCATTTCTGACTCAAGCTCCCACGTCGACTCTTCGACCGATTGGTTTCTCCAGAGGACACGGACGAGAGGAATAGCACGGTTGCGAAGAAGTTTATCCTTGCTCTCCAAGATTTGTACTGGCTCGTCGACATATGACAAGTAAGCCTTCAGCTCCAGCTTATCCAAATCCACTACATGGCACGGATCGTGCACGTACTTCCGCAATTGTGAGACGTGGAAGACATCATGTACCTCCGACAATACAAACGGCAAGACGATTTGGTAAGCTACCGGGGCGACTTGCTTCAATATTTCGAACGGACCAACAAATCCTGGGCTCAATTTCCCCTTCGCACCGAACCCGAAAACTCCACGCATGGATATTACTTTCAAGAATACATGGTCGCCTTCCGAGAACTCGAGGGGGCGTCGATGCGTGTCAGCATAGCTCTTCTGCCGGCTTTGTACTATCTTCAATCTCTCCCGTATCAACTTGATCTTCCGCACGGTCTGCTCCACCAGCTTCGGACCGAGTATCTGCCGTTCTCCGACTTTATCCCAACAAATGGACGATCTGCACTTCCATCCGTACAAAGCTTTATACGGCGCCATTTGGATGCTGGACTGATAGCTGTTGTTGTATGCAAACTCGGCCAGCGGTAGATGAACGTCCCAGCTTGACTTCAAGTCGATCGTACAGAGTCGTAACATGTCCTCGAGAATATGGTTCACCCGCTCTTTTTGGCCGTCAGTCTGAGGATGATAAGCTGAGCTAAACTTCAACTTGGTCCCTAATGCTGAATGAAGACTACCCTAAAAGTGCGCTACCGTCTATCCCAATCCGAGACGATAGATACTGGGACCCCGTGCAGCCGAACTATTTTATCAAGGTATATCTGAGCAAGGCGGTCGACGCTCCAAGTAACTTTAATGGCTATGAAATGCGCTGACTTGGTTAGTCGATCGACGATGACCCAGATGGCGTCATTTTCCCGCGACGTCCTTGGCAAGCCAACAACGAAGTCCATAGTAACATGATCCCATTTCCACTCTAGAATGACAAGGTTCTGCATCTCCCCGACCGGTCGCTGGTGCTCGGCTTTGACTTGCTGATAGGCCATACACTTTGACACAAAGAGCGCTATGTCCCTCTTCATGCCGTGCCACCAAAAGACAACGTGGAGGTTCTTATACATCTTGGTGCTACCAGGATGTAAAGAATATTTTACATAATGTGCCTCTGATATTATCTCCTTTCTAAGTTCTGCATCATCCGAAACGCATAGCCGACCCTTCACTCGTAACGCTCCCGACTTGTCCTCTACAAAGTCGGACGCTTTTCCTGTCGATATCAGCTTCAGCATCTTCTCCAGGTATGGGTCGTCCTTCTGAGCAGACTTGATCCTCTCCAATAGGCTCGGTTGCAGCCGTAGTTGTGACAATTTCACGTCTCTAAAATGAACTCGGAGTTCAATGCCCATTCCTTTCAAGTCGTACAGTAGTCGATCATTGATGCATAATGAAGCTAAGTACTTCCGGCTCAGCGCATCCGCTACAATATGTCCCTTGTCCGACGTGTAGTCGATTGATAAGTCGTAGTCTTTGATCAGTTCAAGCCATCACCTCTGACGCAAATTCAGTTCTTTCTGGGTGAAGAGATACTTGAGGCTTTTGTGGTCCGTATAAATCCTGTATGCCATGCCATAGAGATAGTGACACCACAGCTTCAACGCGAACACAATTGTCGCTAGTTCTAGGTCGTACGTGGGGTAGTTCTTCTCGTGCGGCTTCAACTGCCGAAAAGCAAAAGATATCACCTTATCCTGCTGCATGAGCACACACCCCAAGCCCTGGCCAGAAGCATCGCTGAAGATTTGAAATCCCTCTGTCCCTTCAGGAAGTGCAAGTATCGGAGCCGAAATGAGCCGTTGTTTGAGCTCTTGGAAGGAAGCTTCACAGTCGTCTGACCACTCGAATGCGACTCCTTTCTGGATGAGGCGAGTCAACGGCGATACAATCTTCGCAAAGTCCTTTACGAAGCATCGATAGTCTCTCGCCAAGCCTAGAAAGCTTCGAATTTTGCTAACTGATACAGGCCGTCTCCAATCAGCAACTGCCTCAACTTTCTTCGGATCGACTGCGATACCCGCGGCGGAGATGATGTGCCCAAGGAATGAGACGATGTTCAGCCAGAATTTGCACTTGCTCATCTTCGCATACAACTGATTCTCTCGAAGGGTTTGGAGTATCGTCCGCAGGTGCTCTGCATGTTGCGCTCGATCCTTCGAGTAGACGAGGATGTCGTCGATAAAGACTACTATAAATTTGTCAACGAACGGACGGAACACCCGATTTATTAGATCCATGAAGACGGCAGGGGCATTTGTCAGACCGAACGGCATTACCAAGAATTTGTAATGGTCGTAACGAGTACGGAAGGCAGACTTCGGCACGTCATCTGGCTTAACTTTGAGTTGGTGATAACCCGATCGCAGATCAATCTTCGAAAATACCGTTGCAGCTTGGAGCTGGTCAAACAAGTCGTCGATGCGGGGCATAGGGTATTTGTTCCAGACGGTGGCCTTATTCAATTCCCGATAGTCGATGCAGAGCCGCATCGATCCATCTTTCTTTTTCACAAATAGCACGGGCGCACCCCACGGTGAGACACTCGGACGGATGAACCCTTTATCAAGTAATTCCTATAGTTGTGCCTTCAGTTCTTTCAATTCTGTAGGGGCCATTATGTATGGAGCTTTCGAGATCGGCCGGGTGTCAGAGAATGTGTCGATGGTGAACTCTATTTCTCGATCGGGCGACATGCCGGGTAGCTTATCTGGGAACACGTCTGGGAATTCTGTCACAATGTCGGTCTGACCCACGTTTGCACCATCCTGTCTCGTGTCACGAATGGACGCCAAGTAGCCTTCGCATCCGGAATGAAGCAGCTTCCGAGCAAAAATTGCCGAGATCACCATGTAGGTCGGCGAGGCTTCACCACACGAATAGAAGAATTCGGGCACTCCAGGTATGCGGAAGGTGACCCTCTTTCCTGTGCAGTCGATGGTAGCATTGCAAGGACCGAGCCAGTCCATGCCCAGTATGATGTCGAAGTCCTTCATATCTAGAACTATCGCATCAAGACCGATCTTTTGACCCCAATACATATGGTTCCTCCCCCGCAGGCTAAATTTATGAGTAGTGGCACGCCCGAAGGCATACTTACGCTAAGATCAAGGTCTAACGATATTATAGGAAATTTGTGCTCGATGGCAAAGTCCGCCGATATGAAAGTATGCGAAGCACCTGAATCAAATAACACATGAGCAGGTACATTATTGAGACTCAATATACCTGTCACAACAATGTCGAAAGTGAACGCCTCGTCTCGAGTCAGGGAGAAGACGCGTCCTTGAGCATTAGGACGTCGGTCTTGGTTGTTGGGTTGAGTGGGCTGAGCAGGTTGGGGCGCCTGTCCTCGGTTCTCTTGACGGTGTTGTTGTGGTGGTGCGTTGGGATGATTTGGTCTTCGGGCCATGCAGTTTCGAGCTCGGTGGCCCCTTTCTCCACAAATGAAACATGCTTCCTCGAAGGTGAAGCAGCTGTTGGCATCGTGTCCGAGACTGTTGCACTTGGTGCATCGAGATAATAAGTTCTTTTCTCTATAGCTGTCGTTGTTTGGACGCTTTGACGCATGATTGTTACCTCCCGTATAGCTAAGACGTTTGTGATTGGAGTGGTGCACAACGTCAGCAGCAACGGAAGGGTATTCGCTCTCAAGGCGGAGAGCGTGATTCAGAGCCTCGTCCGTCGTCTTGTACTCCGGGACCCCGACATGCGTACCGATAGAGCATCGCAGACCCACTTCGAACCGTTGCACACGGTACTCCTCTGTAGAAAGAAATGTAGCAGCAAATTTGGACAACATGTTAAATTCTGTGGCATACTGTTCCACTGTCCGGTTCCCTTGCCTCAACTGTATGAACTCATTTTTCTTCGCTTGACGAACGACTGACGGAAGGTACTCGACATCAAAAGCTTTGCAGAACGTGGCCCAAGAGATCGGCGCTGTGTTGTTATCGCGTCGGATCGCGCGCTTGTGCACGGTCCACCAGTCGTGCGCGTTCAACCGTAGCTGTAGTTGTGCGCAGGCGACTTGCTTTGATTCTTCAATATCGAGGAGCTCGAAGTGATCTTTTAGCTCTTCCAGCCAGTCGATTGCCATAGAAGGGCCTTTGGTACCGCTGAAGGAAGTGCGGCACACTTTCTTGAATTCTGATACTTCAAAGTTATACTTTTTTGGTGCCACCGGTTGACGCTCGGGCTCCTCCGTGTCGACTTCAATGGGTTGGACTGTCGGCATGGTGACAGTAGGCACAGTCGCAAAATTTTCGTTGGCCACAATCGTCTGGACGATCTGCTACAGAGTGTCTAATTACTTTTGTTGCAGCTTAGCTTGTGCGTCGAAGCGAGCTACGAACTGGGCCTGTCGTGCCTCTGTCTGTTGATGTCGGGTCTTGGACTGGTTTCGCTGTGCCTCCATCATGTGCAGCATCCTTTCGATGGTATTGTTAGAAGGTCCGGCTTGCGAACTACTAGAGCCGCTAGAAGTGCTCTGCTCTTGCTCGGCCATGGGTTCCGGCACTTCTGCAATACGAAGGCAAACACATCAGTCTTAAATTATTACGGACTCATTGTATGGAACAACTTATCTCATCGATACGAGGTCAAAGGTTTTAAACTCTAGACGCGAGGCCAAAGGATGTAAAGTCGTGCTCTGATACCATTATGTCATGCTCCGATTTCGTAGAATCGATAGTCGTCCCCCGGGCATGATGCCGTACGAACCTAAGTTGCGATCGCACAAGGCATAGTCATAAGGTTATCCGAAACACAACATCAAGTTAGAGTACGCAGAAAAATTGATTGACACATTTGAAATAGAAGTAGACTTTTCATTGATAATAAAACTTCATTTACATTGACTCCATTACAATCATTGCCGTGCGGACTACAACATGACTCGACTTATAAAACGAACGCTGATGAGATAGTCGTTCCATACATTATATCCCTTTTTACAAGCAAAATAATTACACTTTCTACCTGCTATCGAGGGAAGTCGAGTCGCCATCTTTTCTTCTTTTGTACTGATTGCGGAGTCTTCAAAAGGATTTCATAAACAAGCCTTCAACACGCGAACGAGGCTTCAAAAGGGTTCACGTCGCCTTGAGTTTTAAGTGACACGCCCTTCGTGGTTCGGGATACCTGTATGGAGAGCGAGGATCAGTATATTACACTTTGTACTGGTGCGTGGCTACTTAAGTTCCAAGCTCTCATTTGGTTGAAGAGTTTATATGACTTAATGTATGAATGTTTCTAACCATCCTAATGAATTTCAAACAAGCATATGATAAGCATAATGTAAAATACGTTAAAACTTACCCACGGCGGACTGCGCCGCACCTTATGAGACTTACCATGTTCTTCCCTGTCAATTATTATCATTTATATACCAAGTAAAATATTACGTGTGATTGGTCACTGGCATAACAAGCCATCTTGGACTCTATAGCTTTTGTTAGCCGGGGCCCTTGCAGCGCAAGTAGCGAGCCCCGCTGTAAGTCCTCGCTTAACCCGTGCTATCTTCCAGCACAGCTATACACCATGTTTCCTTCATTAGCCGAAACGGTCCCATGACCCCGGGTTGCCGTTACGGGAAAACTCTACCTTGTCGACAAGTTGTCCAATGACCGAGTTAAGACATTATTTAGTTATTAAGGCATAGCCTACGTTCTTTTTGAAAACTAAATCATTTTACCATGCCCGTGCCTTTGCATTCATTCTTTCATTCGCAACAACACTGTCGATTTACCTAAAAAAGGGTCGAGAAGAGAAGGATCAGCCACTCACCTTGAGTTTACTTCAGGCAAGAGAACTTGTTGGTCGTGCTAGACGTCGCCTATGCAATTACCTAAAATCGCACAAGCAACCGATTAGAATACTGTATTATTCAAGAAGTTCGATAGTAAATGCGAGTTTGAAATGCAAGCCTGAAAACCATCAAAAATATTCACAAAAATGCATTCAGAAAACAAAGCCAAAACCAACGCAAGCGGCGTGAAAAGCAGAGCAACAGGAGGTCTCTTCTGACTCAGTCGCAGAGTCAATCCTTGAGGCGCAACCCGCTGAATATGGGACTTAGTTCCGAAGAAGCCATTCCATAACGGGGAATGGATCTTAATTCAACCGTTCCCGTTCGATCGACTCGATCGATCCCAACCTATCGGTCCCGACCGAATCGATAGCGACAGTGTTCCTTTCTCGCGCACCCCGTGGACTGAGGACGGGGCACGATGTAGGGATGGGGCACTATAACCCTAACCCTAACCAAAACTCGAACCAAATTTGAACCCTAACCCTAACCCAGACCCGAACCCTAACCCTAACCCTTATAATGCCCCGCTCCGTACGGTGTATTATGATGAGTCGTTGACTCGAAGAGTTTCGTTGACCCGATGAAGTATCGATGTGAATCGATGCAAAGCCTAAGTTCGGTTTGAGCAAGGTATTTACTTTGGTTAATCTGGTGTGCAGGCTATGCTTTTATGCTGGATTGTGGCATGGGCGCGGTAGGCCGAATAAGTCGAATAGTGCAAAGGAATGGCTAAGTCCGAAAGTTAGCTATGCGACCAAGTTATGGAATCGAGCCGCAACAACTCGGCGGAGCGACAAGGCGCTTAAGGTGGGCGGGTTCTTGACTCTCTCTCCCTATTCTTTTACGTCAAATAAAATATATTCTTGTATGCATGCGTAAGTTGCCATTAAGTAAGCGAGCGGGGATAGAACGATTAAAGGTCTTAGTATGTGTCGAACATTAAGATAGGACATTGAATATTGAACAATTGAAGCGACGTGCATCAAATGCACTGGTCGCGGTAGGGCGGTGATGGTAGGACATTGAAAGATAATATCGAGAAGTGCATCACGTACACGACTCCGAGAACATTGAGCACTAGGCCTAGAACATTGATTATGGCGCTGAGCGTGCCCTCGTGCACGGAAGCTAAGAAATGACTAAGTAACTACGAAACTAGGCTATGTGAATAACTTATGAATGGAACGCGTTGAATATAAATATGAGAAGCATAAGCCGTTGGGCGTCGTGCATCAATACGGATATGTTGGGTTGAAATGTATGAATTGTATCACAACTAGGATCAAGTCATATTAGCGACGCAATTAGCGACGTAATTTATAAACGTCGCAATACGTCACTATTACCGACTCGACTCGACTACCTTTTAAGGAATTAGCGACGTAATTTATAAACGTCGCAATACGTCACTATTACCGACGATCGGCAACGTTTTACGACTTGGTTTTGTATAAAGAAACATACGTCACGGATAAGTCAGTGAACGTCGCTAATATCACTAATATTAGCGACGTTTACCGACATAACTAGTGTAACGTTGCTAACATCACTAATATTAGCGACGTTTACCGACGTATAGTTACGACGTCGCTAAAATGAAAATATAGGGCATTCGAGTTTTCATTCCCCCTATTATTTTGATCAAATTTTTTCCGAACCCGCGCGCTCCCCCTCGGCCTCCGGCGACCCCCTCCCCCCTCGACGACCCTGCCCCCTCGACCCCCGACCCTCCGCGACCCTGCTCGGCGACCCTGCTCGGCGACCCTGCTCCCCCTCGGCGACCCTGCTCCCACCGGCGACCCCTTCGACGACCCAGCTCTCCCTCGTCGACCCCGCTCACCCTCGACGACCGCTCCCCTCCATCTCCAGCTCCCCACCGGCGACCCCCTTCCCCCTCGACGACCTACTCCTCCGACCCCGACTAGGTAAACCCTAAACCTATTTCGGACACGACACTGTAAACGTTTCGATATTTACTATTGTTTGCTTTGATATTTATTTTGTTATCTAGTGTATTTGATATATATAATTATTATATTTATGTCTTATTATTTGGTATTATACTAATTTGAATGTGGACTGGTTCAGTATTATTATAGAAATTAAATAGTGGTACTGTTAATAGCCGTTCATAGGAAATGTTTGAATTGGAGGTTCACTTGGGGTGTTGTTCATAGCCATTAGAATGATGGTTTGAAATTGACTTCAAATTGAGTCAGGGCTTGGGTCCATTATTGGATATAGGTCAGTTTTGGGCTAAATTATTGGGCCATTGAAGTATAAGTTACTGTTGTTATAGATCAGGTTCTTGCAGTACTTAGTAGGTAGACTCATTGAATAGGTAGCAGTGGAGTTTATGTTAACCAATAAGAATTCAAGGGTGTAATGGCCTTGTGGATGCTCAAGTTGAGTGTTAGGACTTTTCCATTCCTCTTAGGTCAGAGAGTATTACCTGACTCACTTGTTTAAGTAATTTTGTTAATAATTAGAGCCTAGTCAGTAGATTAAGTAGTTTTGTAAACACTAGAAATTGATTGGAGGTTTAAATTAGAAAGCTTCTAAAAACATTATTTCTTTATTTATTAGTGATCTAGAGACATTGTTAACCCCATAAGAGAGGCAAGTACTCATACTCGATCATCACATGCATGCATTCATATTGCACTTGACTTGTTTGTACTTACTTCCACTTGCTTGCATTCGTGTCATGTCGTGTCGGGGAGGGAAGAACACCAAAGGGCATGTAGTCACCTAAGTCTTATTATACCTTATACTATATTGGCATCCTATACGACACGTTTGTTTACTTGATTGCTAGTATGTAGTACACTGTATGTCTTATTATAAGCATGACTGATAGCATACCGTTGCTACATACCTTACTCATGTTAGTGTAGCGTATATGGTATGCCTTATTATAGGCATGAATGATAGCATACCATTTCACTATACTCTTAACTTGAGCCCTACATGTGGTAGGTAATCTGTGTGTGTGTGTGTGTGTGTGTGTGTGTGTAAAGAGTGTACATGAGATAGGTAATATCATAAGACTCATAGTTACTATAAGAGTGTATAGAGTATCCTAGAAGTGTAGGTATAATCGAATACTTATGTGTCTATGCATCCATTTGGACAATATAATCGAATAAGTGTATCTATCTTTACAGAATTATCTTCAAATGGATATGAATTACTACTTACGGAATCGTTCGTGGATATACAACCGTCATCCAGATGACATGTACGGTGTACGGGATGAATTCATAGAGGGTGTACAGCAGTTCCTGTAGTTTGCCAAGGCGTTCCCTTAGTACATGGACGGTACCAAAATTAAGTGTCCGTGTGTGAGATGTCGCAACTTGAAATATCATCCAGAAGTGGAAGTCACGTATCATTTATACTCAAAGGGTTTCACGCCGAATTACTATCAGTAGAGCATGCACGGAGAACTTGTGTCTTTAGCATCGGAGTATGAGCCTTATGTTGATGTCCACAACAACGCTGCTTACGACGATGGGTTGGTGAACATGGTTTTTGACGCGGCGGGGCCTAGTTTCGATCCGGACGATCATAATGCATCTGAGGAGGCACCGAACACCGATGCTGCACAGTTCATAGAGTTGCTGGAGAATACAAGGACTCCATTATATCCTGGTTGTGAGGATCATTCACCGTTGGAGGTGGTTACAAGATTGTTGAGCATCAAGTCAAATTTTAACATGTCGTAAGATTGCTACAACCGTCTTATGGAGTTGCTTACAGAAATATTGCCTGAGGGTGCTAAGTTGCCTAAAGATTTCTACCGGTCTAAGAGGATGATGAGATCGCTCTGGATGGAATACAAAAAAATTGATGCATGTCGCAACGGATGCATATTGTACTACAAAGACGACAAGGATGAAAACGCCTGCAGATTTTGTGGTACAGATCGCTACAAGGGCAGTGGTAGAGGAAAGTCTGTCGGTGCCAGGAAGCCTACCGATTCGATGCACTATTTGCCGTTGACGCCACGGTTGCAACGGTTGTTTATGGTGAAGAAAACTACAGAAAACATGAGTTGGCATAAGCGGGAACAGACCGAAGGAGTATTGGATCATCCATCTGATGGAGAAGCATGGAAGCACTTTGATCGAGAGTATCCAGATTTTGCTTCTGATCCACGTAATGCCAGATTGGGTCTCTGTTCTGACGGTTTTACCCCATTCAGACTTTCGGGATCCCAGTATTCGTGTTGGTCTATATCGTCACTCCGTACAATCTACCGCCTTGGATATGCATGAAGACTCCGTATATGTTCCTCACGGTTATTATCCCAGGTCCGAACAATCCGAAAAGGAACATCGATGTGTATTTACAGCCATTGATTGATGAGTTGAATCAGCTGTGGGAAGTAGGTTCCAACACGTATGATGAATCTAGATAACAAAATTTTCAGATGCGGACAGCACTTATGTGGACCATCAACGACTTTCTGGCCTATGGTATGTTATCTGGATGGAGCACGCATGGTCGTCTTTCATGTCCGTATTGCATGGACCGCACTAAGGCTTTCCGTTTGAAACACGGAGGCAAACCGTGCTTTTTCGATTGTCATCGACAATTCCTGCCGAAGGATCATCCGTACCGGAGGAACATGAATGCTTTTCGTGTTGGCATTGTGGAGAAGGATAATCCCCCGCCAAGGTGGCCCGGATACACGATATGGGAAAAGGTAAAAGAATTACCAAGAGCTATTGAAGAGCCTGCAACGGGCTACAAGTGTGACGGATTTGGTCGCACTCATAACTGGACGAAGAGGAGTATATTCTGGGATCTGCCACATTGGAGCACCAATCTGATTAGACATAACCTTGATGTCATGCATATCGAGAAGAATGTGTTTGACAACATAATTAATACTGTAATGGACGTAAAGGGGTAGACGAAAGACAATCCAAAGGCTAGATTGGACTTAGAAGAAATATGTAGACGTCCTACATTGCATTTGATAGAGGACGGGAATGGGAAGTTGAAGCAGCCTAAGGCAATTTTCTCACTGGAGAAGGAGGATGAAGTGAGACTTTGTAGGTGGATTCAAGGTCAGAAATTTCCAGACGGGTATGTTTCGAACTTAAGAAGATGCGTCGACCTCAAGGAGAACAAACTGATAGGTATGAAGAGCCATGATTGTCACGTATCCATGGAGAGGTTAATTCTGATTACATTTTAGGAATTCTTACCCCCGGTTGTTTAGGATCCATTGACCGAGCTTAGCATATTCTTCAGAGATCTTTGTTCTAGTAAGTTGCTCGTCGATCGTCTAGAAAAGCAGGAGAACGATATTGCGGTAACACTGTGCAAGCTCGAGAAGGTATTTCCTCCTGGATTCTTTGACTCCATGGAGCATTTGCTAATTCATCTTTCCTACGAGACACGTGTTGGTGGGCCCGTTGGTTATTTGTGGATGTACCCGTTTGAGCGGCATTTGAACCACCTAAAGAGAAAGGTGAAAAATAAGGCTCGGGTCGAGGGTTCTATTTTTGAAGCCTATATTCTCGAGAAAATTACAAACTTCTGCTCGACATATTTCAAACCTCATGTTGCTACGAATAGAACGAGGGCTCCGAGAAACGACGACGGTTATCCAGAATCTAATGATCGAATACTGAAAGTATTCAATACGTCCGAAAAGTCTTCGGGGAAAATAAAGAAGAGATATTTGAATGACGAAGAGCTAAGGGCTGCTCAGTTGTATGTATTACTCAATTGCGATGAGGATAAAGTGGAGAAGCTAGAGGGGTAAGTAATTAATGATGAGTTTACGTCATCTTAATGTAATAGTATAAGCTAATATTATTGTACTAATCAGCGGTTGCTTCATTATTTTTTAGCACATATAATGATGAGTTGAGGTCGGTTAGACCCTACCTAACAGACGAAGCATTAGAACAAGAAATGAGATATCATTTTCCTTCTTGGTTGAGCGAATATGTAAGCAACCCGGTAATTACTGGCCTCTTTCAATGCAATAGCGCAATAAATAACTTACTCTCTCTTTTTTGGTATTTGGGTCGATCGTCTAATTTCACCCGCAATTGAATTAATTAGAACTCTTGCTAAGGGACCAATTACTTTTGTTAAAATATGGTCAAGTTATTGTGTCAATAGCTTTCGGTTCAAGTCGACAAATGCTCCGATCAGAGACAGCTTCCTGGATCTTGATTCCACGAAAAATAGTTGCAAAGCTCAGGAATATGACTGAGCGGACAAAGCTCAGGAATGGCCCAGTAGCACAATTGGACTGAGCTCAGGAATGGCCCAGTAGCACGATTGGATGTGACTGAGCTCAGGAATGGCCCAGTAGCACGATTGGATGCGCTCGACTGCAGTATTATGGAGCTCAGGAATGTGACTGAGCAGACAGAGCGGAGCGTCACTGATCTTAGAGCGTCGACAGAGCACAGCGTGATGGATCTGCAAGCATCACATATGTCCATGGGCGAGAGGCTGAGATTGGTGCAGGATTCGATGGCTGATAGCAGTGATAGAATGTTATCTACCATAGATTTATACCACTAGCGACTTACAGCGTTGGAGCGTTATCATCCTCCGGGTGTGCCTTCATCGTCGTCGACTCCGCCGACGCCACTGCCTTCTTCATCGACACTGACTCCACCGACGTCACTACCTCCTTCATCGGTGTCGATTGTACAGGAGGACTATGAGCTTTTCTTAGCCCTTCGTCGCGGCGCGCCCCCTCCGGCTCCAGATCTCCAGTAGTCCTAGTTAGGACTGTTTGTATTAAGTATTTGAGTACTTTTTTGTGTTTACTATTTGTTTGTGACACTTATTTGTTTGTGACACTTGTTTGTTGGTTGCGTAGATACATTGGTTATTGGTTGTGTAGACCCATGACAATTTGAATATTGGTTTATATATGTTGTGTGGACTTTGGTTATTTTATGTTGTTATTCGTTTCATTTGGATGTTAATTTACCGGTGCTGAGTGTTCCACCGAAGGGGTCGACGAACCCAGGGATAAAATGTGCTTGTGTATTGTGTTTCAGTGTTATTTATTAAACTGCAGGGAGAAAATGATTCTGTGGAGAAAACTACATACTGTAATTTATTTATTTTTTATTTTTTTCAAATTTACCGACGTTTACCGACGCTTTCCGACATCAAAATGCGTCGGTAGATGTCGCTAAACTGGTATATATTGCCAAGATACCGACGTATAGCGACGTCATTTTCGTCGGTATGCGTCGGTAAACGTCGATCGACGTCGGTAACTTTTCCAGGATTTTTCCTCATTTTTTCAGGGTATACCGACGTATAGCGACATCACAAAACGTCGGTAATATTCCCCAGGATATACCGACGCATAGCGACATCATAAACATCGCTATTTTATCGATGAAACGACGGTAAACGTCGGTATATTACCAACGTAATTTTGCGTCGATAAACGTCGGTGTTGGCGACGATCAGCGATGTCTTTCCAAACAGCGACTAAGGTTTCTACGACAAGAGAAAGACGTCGCTAAAATATTTTAGCGACGTCTTTAGGCATTTTAGCGACATCTTTAGGCGTCGCTAAAATGACTTATTCTGGTAGTGTATGCTATGGCACGTATTGCATGGTCAGTGGACTCAGATGGCCCGTGCACGGGTGCGGCTTTCCTCGGACGGTTACGACCGGGGCACCGGGACTGTTCGGCCTAGGAGGGAATTATAAATGGTATTTATGGTGCACGTCATTAGGACGGGTTGCGACCGTCCAGTGTTGTGATAAGCTATGATATCAATAAGTTTGGGATCCTTCGGTTACTGGGCTAGCAACCCATATCAAAGCGATCATAGGCTTACACATAAGGATGCCAAGTCCATTACGGTACGAAACACCGTGACCTTCATGTAGATAGGGCTGGTGGGCTGAGATTAGAGTTGGGTGCAGGCGCAGGGCCTGCTACCCTTATACATATGTCTAAGTATGGTTGGTTGGTTGCGTTAATTGTATGATTGCTTATGTAAAGTTCTAACCATTGCAGGCTAGGCGAAATGGGACGAAGATGAGCACGATCACTATGTTTATGTTCATATTATGTCTAATTGTATCTGTCGTAGGGATACGGTATTGGACACATTATGATAAGGTGATATGTTTAAATATTGCCATAAAACTGATCCTAAGGCTAAATAGAAAGATCACCAAATAATGTTGCATGTTTCACTAAATATACTTATTGTTGGTTAGGTGCGAGTGGGTCTTGATCAGTGCAGTGAGGACGAAAGCACTAATCTCTCACTAGTTTGCTTGCAGGTTCAGGTTATGATCGACTCGGGACGGGGCTTGGCTTGGATGCGTCGAGGCATGGAGTCCTTAGCGTTTCAAGAGGAGCTACTGCATAGGCGTTCGGACTTGCGACATGGAGATGTTCGGCCGAAGACTACTTGTTGGCTATAAAGAGACATAATGTATGGAACAATATAATCCTTTGTGAGCTAGAGAGATCATGAGCGTTGTAGCCAATTGGCATGTTAAGTTGGGCTATTCAGAGCCTTTGTAATCTTCAGTTCATTATCAATAAAAGAGATTCTTATTGTATACTATGTTTCCTTCTGCTGCTTATGTTATCAATTTGAGATAAATACTATGTGAACATGTTATCTTGCCTTGCACGAGCACAACTCCAAGCTCGTGCGGCATCACGCCCAGCGAGGACGATGATTCGGGTAAAATCTAGCGAGGACGAGCAATTTCCCGGATCGGGGTGTGACAAGTTGGTATCAGAGCGGTTCCATCCTCTGGACCGTGAGTGAATCTCTTTGACCCTCAGTTGCTTTGCTATCTAAATCAGTTGACTCCAAATTGTTTCCGCAACCGCATGGCTCATGGATCTGCTCGACGCTGCATTGGATGTTCCATACAATAAGTGTATATTAAGTGCGTACGTTTGCCACAAGTATGTCATGACTATCACGTTATCTCTGAGTGCCATCAGAGAATGTTGGTTGCATGAAGTGCAACGAGTTATGAAATATTAGTTTTCTGAAGTGCAACAAAGTTGCGAGTCGTTGGTCGTACAATGTGCAACGAATATAGTGATGTTGGTTGCATGAAGTACAATAAGATAAGCATTGTTGGTCGCAAGAAGTGCGAAGAGATATGTGTTGTTGGTTGCACGAAGTGCAATGAGTCGATATATGAGGCGATGCGTGTTATGTGGCTTATGCGAATGGGTAAGTATCGTTGGTTGTACAGAGTGCAGCAAGTCATGAATCATTTGTTGCATCGATGCAACGAGTCGACATGGTATGATACATGTTGTATGGCCATACGGATGGATAGCGATATGTTAAACGAGATTGAGTAATGATCTTAAGTATCGAGAATAAATCGTTGCACGAGTTGCAACAAGTAAGATTTAGATAATCGCAGATGCGATAGTAACGAGTCGAGTTGGTCGCTAAGTCGAATTTGAGTAGGCGAACGTTTATGTTGGCCGAATGTCGCGTTGAGCTTGAATAAGCGAATGTTGCGTATGTGATCGATATGATCGCCAAGGCACGGCTAGATTTGAATGTACGTCAAACTTGGACGAACGACAATCATGTTGGTCTAGTTGTTGTGCCAACTCGATTAAGAAGTACGCTAGAACTGGGATCGGAAAGATCGCCATACGGGATAGTTGATTGAAAATTAGATGTCGAACCTATGTGGAGTGTGAAGTCGAGTAATGACTCGATTTTGAGTGGTATATGCAATACCACTTGTGTGATCAGTGTAGCGAAGCATTGTATCGATAACGATAGCCTCGATTTCTGAGTGGTATATGCAATACCACTTAGCGATAGTTATGTTAAGCCGTTTGGTGACTTGCGATAGATTGCGTCAAGACGATTATGTCGATTACGATAGGTTTGTGCTCAACGGACGGAGTAGTGTTGAGACTCGACTGGGAATGACGTGATAGAAGTCAATGCAAGTATACTTCAATGAATTGAGTTGAACGATTATGTACAAAGTCATACCTAGGATGATACGTAAGACAAGGATTCGTTAAGTGTAAGTCGAACAATAGGCTGAGCATGGCGAAGGAATGTTGCGTTGAGGAAATAGTTGACTCGGTCAAATTTACGTTGAGTTAGTACGAAATTTGTACGGAACGAGTTGAGTAGGTTCGAAGTGATCCTGTAAAACGAATTTGAGTTAGCGCGATGAGTCGGTAGCACGATTTGGAAGTGTGAGTTAGGAATATGAGAATGAATATATGAATTAGAAATTGTGTCGTGATGATGGTAGTTAGTTACAACCGAATGGATCTTGATGTTTGTAAGACTTAATTCGTATTCGAGTTCGGATAATGGCAGTGATTGCAACAAATTGAAGCTTATGAGAGAGGAAGATGTTCAAGTTATGCATATCGACGATGGTATTGAGGCGTATCAAAGACGATATGCAATAACTCAGGGATACTCTGATCGAATGAACGAAAATTATGTTGAACATTATTGTTGGATGAATGAGATGCAAGTTAAGTTGATGTCATTTTGGATGACAATGATAGGAATGCTTCAGAGAATTTGAGAGTGAATGGATATTACATGGACGAAAACGAAAGTGTCTGGATTGCTTCGTGGATTACCACTATGTTGACGTTCTTGTCTTGAGCGAGCGCAACACCAGCCTCGTACATACGTCACGTCAAATTAGAACGATCATTCCGCGTGAGCGCTGGTATGGTGATTCATCCAGCGGGGATGATCGAACTTACAAGGCGTGGCAAATTGGATTTAGACTTATGGTTTGATACGAAAGTGAATTTGAGGATTGTTGCGATAAGCATAGAGTGTGTCGGATATCGATCATGGGTAAATAGACTCGTACCCAAGGCGAACAAATATTGTTCGGTTACGATAGTGTTGACGGTAGTGCAGGAGTGATTCGAGTAGTAACGGCACATCAGTGGCGCGGGGGTAGATAAATTATGGATTGGTAAATTATGTCGGATTGGATGAAGTCTCATAGGAATTATCGGGAATTGATTTGGCTTCGTGATAGGATATAGCATGGTTCGTAGTAACTGTCCCTCATTGATGATCTTCAATTATCGAGCGTAGTTTCGGGACAGATGACCCTAGAAGACTTAACCACCAAATCAAGTGAATAAAAAGTTCTGTAGGATGACCCAATGAAGTCGCATAAGTAATTTCGTCAAGGATGAGGATGATGTAGTGCATGTTGAGGATAAGTCTAAGCGAGCGAGTATTGTGTTTCGTAAGTAGCGATTAGCCTTCGACTAGAATGATATGGTCAGAAAGGGAAATTATAATAGAATCGGATGAGTACGCAAATAGACTTGGTTGGTCGATGATCAAATAGATGTTATGGAACGTACTTAGCATAGTGATGCGGTAAGGCGATTACAGGAATTCTGCAATGCACGAGAGTGACGAATAGTAGAATGACCCTAAGAGTTGTGTCGAAAATCGATTTGAGTAACGATTAGGTTATATGTGTTGAGCGCACATTCTATGTTATGAAACGAACTAGCTGAGATTGATTCAAAATTTAGTGAGGGATTCCATTCGATCAGGAATCGGAGATAGACGTATCGTAAGAGACCTTGGGTCGGAAAGATTGTTGTCTTTGAGCATCGTAGACTCAAGTTGACCTCTTGAGTCGGAAGAGATTAAGCACGATGTCTGGATATGTTACCTAGCGGGGGTAGCCCCAGACGCGATACGTAGATAGTTCGAGAACGTGAATCATATTTGGATAGTTGTGTGCGAGACTTAGTGCAAATGGTAGGCAAAGGAATTCGAGACATGTTGGACTTAGTCCATGTCGTTGAGGCCAAATATTATTAATAAATAGATGAAAGACTTGAGTTATGTGTGAGACAGGAAACAGTTGGACGAGTAGACGTTGCGACGAATTGTTACGATCGGATGTGCAATAACTTAATGCAATGCACGCGGTAGATGGCCATCTAGAAACTTATGAGATCAAAGTAACAGTTTCGAGTTAAGTTATGTGCAGAAATATTTGGAAGAGGATCACATGTTATGGGATAATACATACGAGAAGTATTTTGAGAATACGCGCTAAGGTCTGACTAAGTCGAGTACGAAATGAATGGTGCTTGAGGATTTAAGTTGAGCCTGTTAGCCTTGTCCCGATATCCTACAACTGAGCTTGGCTGAAGTGCATATATTGGTGGGACGCCTAAAATATGTGTATGATCCAAACTAAGTTGTACGATTCCAACGATAGTAGCACGATATCGTGAAATGATCTAGCGAGACATTATGTAATGCCCCGCTCCGTACGGTACATTATGATGAGTCGTTGACTCGAAGAGTTTTGTTGATCCGATGAAGTATCGATGTGAATCGATGTAAAGCCTAAGTTCGATTTGAGCAAGGTATTGACTTTGGTTGATCTGGTGTGCAGGCTATGCTTTTACGTGGATTTTGGCATGGGTGCGGTAGGCCGAATAAGTCGAATATTTCAAAGGAATGGCTAAGTCCGAGAGTTTGCTATGCGAC
>JANAVB010032616.1:237436-393340 GCA_029216955.1 Iris pallida
CCACCACACGAGTAGACATCTGAGAACAAGGAAAACTATTGTATTTCAGAAAACTATTCTATGTATTTCAGAATGAATAATAGTACTATGAAATAGAAAACTATTGTATATATAGCAAGAGAGAAGTACAAAAAGTGAGAAGATGGAAAGACAAATAAATTTCGAGACTAGCAAACAATCTACTAGCCGTTTGATTGAGGAGGGCTCGAGGAAGATTCTACTAGCCGTTTGAAAAATACAGAAGGTTATCATGATCAACTTCAATTAAGGAACTCTATAAGAGGTTAATTCCGCTTGATTGAGGAACTCGACGAAGTCCACCGCGAACCGAAATTTCTTCTTCTTTCCTTTCATCTCCGTTTCTTCTCCACCACCACCACCATGGCCTGTAGCTTTATAACAAAAATATTAAATTGTTAGATGAAACAAAAAACTAATTACGGAAAGATTACTAAATCAAAATCAAACAGAACACATATTCATAGAAAACATGAGATTAAGATGAAAGTGTCACAGAAGCAACACCACAATTTTACAACAACTAAGCAGACTCTGCTAAGCAATAACTAAAATTAGGAATTGTGTCCTCCTTAGATTTAATTTACACAAAGAAGAGATTTGAGAGAACGATCTTTGGTCGGCTTTCTAAATGTACCATTCTATTCATAAATGTACCATTATCCGTCCTAAATGTACCATTCTCCTTCCTAAATGTACCATTCTCCGTCCTAAATGTACCATTCTCCGTCCTAAATGTACCATTCGTCGTCGGTGTCCTCATCTAGATCGCCAGCAGCGGTGGTGTCATGTACATCGCCGACAGACCTGGACACACTGTGTCCTTAGGGATTGTGTCCTCCTGGATTTAATTTACACAAAGAAGAGATCTGAGAGAACGAGCTTTTATCGGCTTTCTAAATGTACCATTCTCCATCCTAAATGTACCATTTTCGTCCTAAATGTACCATTCTCCTTTCTAAATGTATCATTCTCCGTCCTAAATGTACCATTCTCCGTCCTAAATGTACCATTCATCGTCGGTGTCCTCATCTAGATCGTCAGCAGCGGTGGTGTTGTCTACATCGCCTACAGACTTGGACACATTGTGTCCTTAGGGATTGTGTCCTCCTTGGATTTAATTTACACAAGAGAGATTTGAGAGAACGAGCTTTTATAGGCTTCCTAAATGTACCATTCTCCGTTCTAAATGTACCATTTTGTCGTCGATGTCACCATCTAGATCGCCAGCGGCGGTGGTGTCGTCGTCTACATAGCCTACAGACCTGGACACTGTGTCCTTCCTTTCGGCCGACACACAATTATTGTTTATATACGTAGTTGCACAAAATATTAAATTATCTGGACGAAAGAGAAAGTAAATATGAGTTAATTTAGGGTGTTCATTGAAAAATTGCATTGAAGAATGACCTGCTATAGCAAGTTAACAAGAGGTCAAAAGTCAAAAACAGCATTAAATGATGTCTCCTGCATTATTTCATCTGAATTTAATCTGAACCGTTGGATTAACATCCAACGGTCCAGATTTCGGATGTATCAATACATCCAAAATGGGTGGATGTATTGTAGAATTTTCCTATATATATATATATATATATAATATATATATATATATATATATATATATAAAGACCACTTGATCCGTAAAGTATAATATAATATATAAAGACCACTTGATCCGTAAAGTATAATTAATCTTAAAATTCACAAAAAAAAATTCCTTCATACCAGTTACTACGTGCTTAAATCTATGAACAACATCTAAACATCTCCCTCATAATAATTGATTTATTTTATTTAAAAATCATAATAATTGATTGAATTTTACATTAGGCAACTTAATAACCTCCATAACAAACCCACAATGAAGTGGATATTCTCATGCAATGTAACACGAAGAAGTTGAATACATACTCTGGCAAACCTAGCTCTAACCAGAAGTTATACATGAGATGTGTTATATGTCTACTTTCCAATAGTCAAATATAGAGCTTGGAGAATTTGAGAAAGAACTCTTGGATTTTTATTAATCTCACAGTGGAGGCTATATAAAGGAGTTTATATTACAATATATGATTGTATTCTTATATGGTAATTTCTGAATACAATATACTTCTACCATATACAAGTATTACGATATATAATGGTATTGATATATGATAAGTACTAAACAATATATATATTCCTACCATATATAAGTACTACCATATATATGGTATTCATATATGGTGACTACTAAACACAATATTACCATGACTCATGCTAACACTAAGGCCTCAAGTTGGAGCATAAACATCCACCATGTCCAACTTGTCAAATGAGTCGTAAAAGGATTTCTTAGAGAAAACACTTTGCAGCAAACTACATCTTCTACATGTTTACCAACCCATATGCATTATGTTTCACTGTAAACAATGACAACCAACTCCTTTCTTTTCCAAGTAAGAGATATAAGTTTCCAAGCATTACTATTCTAAAATGTCACTATCGTCTT
The DNA here is from genome assembly GCA_029216955.1 of Iris pallida. Taxonomy (NCBI): domain Eukaryota; kingdom Viridiplantae; phylum Streptophyta; class Magnoliopsida; order Asparagales; family Iridaceae; genus Iris; species Iris pallida. Next base: position 239,949 of record JANAVB010032616.1, read on the forward strand.
TAACCATTTTGGATCTCTCAATGCATCCTTAGAGGGACGATCTTCAATACCAGGAAGCTGAAGATCAAGAGTAAGATTAATGAGGGTGCAGTAGTATCTTCAGCAATATTCGACTAGAGAGACTAGCAATTCGACTAGCCGAGACTAGCAATTCGACTGGTCAAATTTTCTTCATTCTAGGCTATAACTGGATTTGACGGGTCGACCACCATATTCTACGGATCGAGAACTTTCATATGACCTGTTGAAATACCTTCTTCATGTGTCCTCCTTCTTCCTGCACTCATTCTTCTTTACCATGATACAACTCTTCAAAATATAAATTATGTCCCTAAAGAGTAGCATTGGATGAAAAATATCTCATAGCATAATACTTTATCGTTGGTGGATGAAAGTATTTGTACCCCTTCTGATAGCCACAATAGCTAACAAATACACTATAAGCAGTTAGAGCAGCAATACTGCTATAGTATGATCCTAGAAGGCTACTCCGTAGAAATCTAACTTATGTGTCAATTGAACAACTGCATTCCCTTAAAACGATAACATGCTTACTAAGGTACCTGTCACGACCCCACCCTGTTTAGGGGCACGAGCACGTGGGTACGTCCAGCTTACGCCGCAGTATCGACGGTAGAACGCTGTAAAGGTCATCTAGAATATATAGAATCTAAGACACAATAATATAACATGTCATCTCCGCACGGAGGAATATAACCACAACTCAATCACATAATTCTAAGAAAAATAACAAGATGATAAAGATAAAATAAAGATGAGATAAATAGTCTGAAACAACGCTGAGTCGCAATCACAAGTTCAGAAACCAAGACATAAAATAATATCCCAAAATAAATACTACAAGTCTCAAAGTATCAAACTGGAATGTAATCAAGACAAAATCAAGGTCACTACTGGCGGTGCGTCCTCTATGATCACTGGGTCCACAGGCTGGTCCTGGTCGTAGGCTCCATCTATGCCAAACCCGTAGTAGGTCGGACAATCTGCATCTAAATCATCTAAAAAATAACGGAGGTTATCCTGTCAGAATATGAGCAAGTACAAACACTGACAGCAGTTCCATGTGAATTGACAAATACTATAAGAGACAATTATAATGAAATACAAGATGAAATATCAAGATTAAAAGTAAAACGGTATAAGAGAACTGGATATCATGTCATGTGTGAGATATAAGATAAAAATTTGAATATAAACAGTAAAAGTAATCTGAGGTATGATGTAAACATAAAATAAAGTGCCATGAGATATTAGATTTATGATCGGTTTGGGTCAAGATCAGGCTGTTCCATTTGACCGGCTATGCACAGGTAGTATAATAGTATAGGGATCAGGCCGGCCAAAATGGAAAGCGATGCACAAGTAGTATAAGGTCAGGCTACACCCTACGTGTGGTGAGGGTGGAGCTATGTACAAGTAATAAACAAGTAGGGGTAACGATCAAATAACCTCTAATAACTCTCCATCTCCGAAAAGTATAATGGATCCAGACATGATAGGTCATGACACGGGATTCGAAGAGCAGGGGGCCAGCCCACTCCCAAATCGGTGTCTATACAAGTACAGAAAACAATATCGAACAATGTACTCATATACCAGGTAAACCGGGAATGACATCTCATGACGAGATTCAATATATACTAGTCCGTGTATCCTCGTGTCGAGAATCAAGTATAACACTATAACTGAATCGGATATAGTAGATATCAAAACAATAAAAACTATCAGAGAATGTACTTGCATGTTGTCCTGAGCTGAGAAAATCGAAACTACAACCCACTCAAAGAGCCACGAACGGTCAACTCACAAAACTGTCTCCTAATGCTGAAACAGACATTACCAACGTTCTCAGAATGGTCAAATTATCTAGAAACACATATCCATAAGTCCAATTCTGGATACAGGGGTAAAACGGTAATTTCGGGTCAAAATGGTGTCCGCCGTTGGACCCACTTGCACCGAAAAATGTGCCAGAACCTACGGTCTCTAAAGTCATCAAACTATATGTCTACAAATTCAGTTTGACAAGACGAATCCAATCGTATGTCCAAAGTTGGATTCCGGTGGACCGTGCACAAATTCATCCGATGGATCGGGTCGCGGGTCCTCCAAAATAGTGTTCCGATCGACCGTCTCAGAATCGGACCAAACTTTGCATACAGGACCAAAAAAATGATACGGTCCTTTTGACGCAAGTTTCGTCTCGATATGACGAGCGTGCACAAAGTAATTGACAAATATGCAAAAGGTCGATACGGTAAATTTTTGACGGATATGCATCAAATTCGTCGCGCACACGCGACCAATTTGAATTCTGTCAAAGCCCATACGTCCACGAAGTCGATACGCACCTTTCGATACTTTCAGTTCGCGACCATGTTTCCCGGATTGACGGGACGGACGGTGTATCGGGACAATTTTTCTAAAAATTCAGTTTTGACAATCAGTTTTTTTCCCTAACTTCACAAACCAATAACTTTATGTAGTGTGCATGAAATTTAATTCTACAATAATGGTTTTAATGCCCTATAGGTTGTCTACAAGTCTCTTCAAACCGATTTTGAAAACTGGCAACACGCTGGTCGCAAATCGGTCACAAAGTTGCAATTTCGGAACAGTTTCTAACGTCCAATAAATCAAGTTTTTCTCGATTTTGGAAATAGTTTTTCGTTGCACATGATGCGAATCAGCACGAACTATTTGAAGAAAATTAAAAGTGTATATGTTGGGATCATACCTGACCAAGTGGTTCGTAAAACGACTGAGCGAGGAAGGAGAAATCTATTTCCGAAGTTGGCTCTTCGCTGATAACTTCCGTGCGCGGGTGGGCTGCTCGTTGCGCGTTTTCCGGCGATGGACGGCCGCGGGTTGGTCGACGGTGATGTCGGGGTGCACGTTGGGTTGGGGGTGACGTCTAGGGTTTAATTTTTCTAAAAATTCCTCTCTCTTTCTCTCTCGATACATATATATATATTATATATAGGGGCCGGTCGGTTTAGAAAAGGAAAAAGGAAGGGGGGGACGCTCGGATTTACTAGAATAATGCTGCTGCCGCTCGTGTAATGGGTGTTTGCTTACAAAATTTCAACTTTGACTTTTTAGTCCAATTTGACTTTCTTTTTTTCTTTTCTTTTTTCATTCTTTCTTATAACCTTTTATATATATATATTTTTTTTCTTATAACCTTTTATATATATATATATATATATATATATATATATATATATATATATATATATATATATATATATATATATACATACATACATACATATACGTACATACATACATACATACATACATACATACATACATACATATTTATATAAAATAAACCCATTAATATTTTTTCCTTTATACAAATATATATATATATATATATATATATATATATATATATATATATATATATATATATATATATATATATATATATATATATATATATATATATATAAAAGAAAAAAAAAAAGAAAAAAAAGAAAAAAAAAAAAAAAAAAAAAAATATATATATATATATATATATATATATATATATATATATATATATATATATATATATATATATATATATATATATATATCCCATAAATGGAATAATACCTATATATATACATAAATGGAATAATACCTATATATATATATATATATATATATATATATATATATATATATATATATATATATATATATATATATATATATATATATAAAATCAGGATTTATTTATAAACAAAAACTAAATATTATATATATATTAAATATATTAAGCTTTTTATAAATAAAACTCTATCAATAAAATACCTATTTAACTAATAATATAAAAAACACAAAAAATAATATTTAAACAATATTAAAAATAATAAAATATTATAAATGACTATATTAGCTCTATTCAGGAAAGTGGGGGTGACAAATCTACCCTCCTAAAAAAAATTCGTCCTCGAAATTAGAGCAAACTAGCAAAATAAAAGAAAAAAATACCTCAAGATTCGAAGAGATAAGGGTAACGCTCCCGCATCTCGTCCTTCCTTTCCAAGGTAGACTCTCCTGGAGAGTGATGCCTCCATGCGACACGAACCAAAGAAATAACTTGGTTCCGGAGCACCTTCTCTCGACGATCCAGAATCTCCACATACTGCTCTGGATAGCGGAGAGTAGGCCCCACCTCTAACTCGGAGTGATCTAATACGTGACCAGGGTCTGCCACGTACCGTCTCAACTGCGACACATGGAACACGTTATGGACTCCCTAGAGCGTAGGCGGCAAGCCTAGTCGATAGGCTACTGCATCGACCCTTCCAAGAATAGTAAAAGGTCCGATGAAGCGCGGACTAAGCTTCCTGCCTCGGCCAAAACGAATCGTGCCCCGTGTCGAAAAAATTCTCAGGAACACCATATCGCCAACCTAGACACAAGACAAGACTCAATACAAGACCCTAAAGCAAACAATCACAAACAAGCATAAACATAAAAACTGATACTAACATCGAACTCTAACGGTCTCCGGTGGCTATCGGCCCAATGCCGCTGTCTATCCTGAGCCACCCGAAGTCTATCCCTGATCAACTTAACCTTCTCTGCTGCATCCACCACCATCTCTGGGCCAAGCAAAACTCTCTCACTGACATCGTCCCATGATAAAGGAGTGCGACATCTCCGTCCGTATAGAGCCTCGAATGGCGATATCTCTATACTGGCCTGATAGCTGCTGTTGTATGCAAACTCTACCAAGTGAAGATGGTCCTCCCAAGATCCTCCAAAATCTAACACACAAGTACGAAGCATATCCTCGAGTGTCTGGATGGTCCTCTCTGACTGTTCGTCCGTCTGGGGTGATACGCGGTACTGAACTTGAGCTGTGTGCCCAAGCTAGTATGCAAACTCCTCCAGAAGTGGAAAGTGAAACGACTATCCCGATTCGAGACTATGCTCATCGAAATTCTGTGCAATCTGACTATCTGTCGCACATACATCTCTGCCAGCTTCTCCGTAGATAGTTCCACCTTGAAAGGCAAAAAGTGGGCCGATTTGGTCAATCTATCAACGATGACCCAAATTACGTCTTTTCCTCCTGAAGATCGTAGAAGTCCAGATACAAAGTCTATAGTGATGTGCTCCTACTTCCACTCTGGAATGGGTAGTGGCTGAAGCAGACCACCTGGCCTCTGTCTCTCAACTTTCACCTGCTGGCACACTAAGCATCGAGATACAAACTGAGCTATCTCTCGCTTCATGCTATACCCCCATACATGCTCCCTCAGATCTCTGTACATCTTGTTGGCTCCAGGATGCATAGAGTACTGAGATCGATGCACTTCCTGCAGAATCTCCTTCCGAAGCTCTCCACTCGGAATGCACAATCTAGTACCGTGCCTCAGCGACCCATCTTCGGCTATAGAAAAATCGTCTAGTAATCCTACCTGCACCTGCTCCCTGATGCTCCTCAGGGTCACCTCATCAATCTGTGCTGATCTGACTCTGTCCATCAACGCAGACTGAATCTGTAAACCCCACATCTGAACCTCCATGCCCGGAACGATCACATCGATACCCAAACTATCCAGATCGGCCAATAGATGACGACTTGTCGTCAAATACATAGCGACTGGATACCTGCTCAAGGCATCTGCAACTACGTTGGCCTTTCCTGGATGGTACTGCAAAGAGATATCGAAGTCCTTCATCATCTCAAGCCAGCGCCTTTGCCTCATGTTCAATTCCTTCTGGGTGAATACGTACTTCAAGCTCTTGTGATCCGTGAAGATCTCAACTTACTGGCGCACTCTATCCAGGATACTATACTACACTTATGGGATACTACCTTCTATTATCTTCCTCAAATGAATGTGGATAAATAAGTAGCATGCGGGGTTCAGTTGAATGGGACACAAGTGTTATGTGGGTAGTAGGCTTAATGTGGGTTGTGTCTATATTTTGGGCCAACAAGTTTGGGTCGAAATGGTGTCCCCAATTCGAGTCGAATATAAAAGTAACTTCGTGGGGTGAATCAAGATTGGGTCTTGTGTCAGAAAAGTCGTGTGATAAAATGAAGCACAAGATGGTGTGCCTGAGTGGGACACGAAGGTCATGGGCGTAGGGTGTCTTGTCTAGATCGTGCATATGAGGTTGGTTTTGAGAAAACAACTAGTCTTATGCTCCTAAATTAAAATTCATGGCAATGTGCATATGATAATCATAAATAAAAGTGGAAATGGTCAATCGCCTAAATTGATCCGAAAGTTGTGCGATACAAAGATAGTACAAGAGAACGAGTTTGAGTGGGATATGGTATATCAAAATAAAAATAATCTTGTCTACTACAAACTCATGAAGGAAGTTTCCAGAGATTGACATCTCTGACGCTCCAGAAATCAAAGTCACGGAAGAACATTCGTCTATCTAGGATACTCTCTCTAGGGTGTCTACCCAAGTCTTGATATCATCTACACAAGGCACTAACTCCTCTATATGATACTTGGATGGTACCCCTATACTAGGTTGCTCATGTCTCTCCTCCAACTAGTCACTAAACTGTTGGTGCATAAACTTCTATAACACTTGAGATACTTCGACTCTTGCTACTAGGGTACACCTCCTATTCTGGCACCTGGGCAACTCCTACCATAACACTTATTAATCACCCTAGGGTTTCTCATCTATATTTAATTATCAACAATCATATATAATACTTTCTAACCATACTCTAAACTATTAACACAATTACTCAAGGACACAGACCAATTGCAAATCACCAAGCCATCACACTACGAAGAACCTATAATGAAATAAGAATCTACAACGACCTGGACTAAATAACTGAAACTATCCCTACTCCTAAGCTAATTGATGATGGAATAAAATCTATAATATCATAAGTGAAATGATAGAGATGATATGTTAGGACCCTTCTCAAGATACAATCTGATAATCATACACGTCTGTCCTAAATCATGATACTCAGAATCCTCGCCACGCCAGTAAGCAAGGCTGCGATAAATGGTAGATTCCATAACTAGGTATGCACCTCTATAATCATATCGTCTGGAATCCTCGCCACGTCGACTAGTATAGCTGCGAGAAATCTCAAATCTCATGACCAAGATATGTACATACGAAGTCAGGTCTCTACGTTTCCGTCACGCCGGCTAATATAGCTGCGATAAACCTAGGTTCCATAACCAAGTAGACGTTTTACCTTCCCGGTTATTCCCGTCAACATATGTTATCAGAAGATACCGTAACTTAGGCCATAAAATTCATCTCGATATAAAAATCAAAATCAACGATGATCCATCAAAATCAAATTCAGTAACAAGGAGCAAAGGTGAACAGAAACAAGAGGAAAGGATTTCAAATTGACGTTCAACCAAGATTCTCAAGGGTCGTCCCAGGAATATCTCAAAAGTCCTAAGCAAAGAGATCAATATGTCATATGATAGGATGTCATCAAGGAAGGACAATTTATTTCGAAATGCAAGAAAAGTTTGTCATTGTAATCAAAAGATCAAAATTTTCTTAATATGTGATTGAGTAACTCCTATCATAACCTAGAACCTACATCCTAATAGCAGGCTCGTAATTAGTACTCTAAGTCGAGTACCCATTACGAAATCGTACTAGTTGCGACTCTGACCTGCATGGGCCACCATAAAAATGTGTCACGACCCGCACCCTGTTTAGGGGCACGAGCACGTGGATACGTCCAGCCTACGCCGCAGTATCGATGGTAGAACGCTGTAAAGGTCATCTAGAATATATAGAAAAATATAACCTGTCATCTCCGTACGGAGGAATATAACCACAACTCAATCACATAATTCTAAGGAAGATAAACACGATGATAAAGATAAAGATAAAGATGAGATAAATAGTCTGAAACAACGCTGAGTCGCAATCATAAGTTCAGAAACCAAGACATAAAACAATATCCGAAAATAAATACTACAAGTCTCAAAGTATCAAACTGGAATGTAGTCAAGACAAAATCTAGGTCACTACTGGCGGTGCGTCCTCTACGAGCATCGGGTCTATAAACTGGTCCTGGTCGTAGGCTCCATCTATGCCAAACCCGTAGTAGGTCGGGCAATCTACATCTAAATCCTCTGAAAAATAATCGAAGTTATCCTGTCAGGATATGAGCAAGTACAAACACTAACAGCAGTTCCATGTGAATTGACAAATACTATAAGAGACAATTATAATGAAATACAAGATGAAATATCAAGACTGAAAGTAAAACGGTACAAGAGAACTGGATATCATGTCATGTGTGAGATATAAGATAAAAATTGGAATATAAACAGTGGAAAGTAATCTGAGGTATGATGTAAACATAAAAATAAAGTACCATGAGATATTAGAGCGTTATGTGATCGACTTGGGTCAAGACCAGGTTGTTCCATTTGATCGGCTATGCACAGGTAGTATAATAGTATAGGGATCAGGTCGGCCAAAATGGAAAGCTATGCACAAGTAGTATAAGGTTCGGCTATACCCTACGTGTGGTGAGGGTGGAGCTAAGCACAAGTAATAAACAAGTAGGGGTAATGATCACATAACCTCTAATAACTCCCCATCCCCGAATAGTATAATGGATCCAGACATGACAGGTCATGATACGGAATTTGAAGAGCAGGAGGCCAGTCTACTCCCAAATCGATGCCTATACAAGTACAGGAAACAATATCGAACAATGTAAATCGGGAATGACATCTCATGACGAGATTCAATGTATACTAGTCCGTGTATTTTCGTATCGAGAATCAAGTATAACACTATAGATGAATCGGATATAGTATATATCAAAGCAATAAAAACTATCAGAGAATGTACTTGCCTGTTGTCCTGAGCTGAGAAAATCGAAACTACAACCCACTCAATGAGCCACGAACGGTCAACTCGCACAACTGTCTCCTAATGCTAAAACAGACATTACCAAAGTTCTCAGAATGGTCAAATTAGCTAAAAATGTCTATCCATAAGTCCAATTCTGGACACAAAAGTAAAACGGTAATTTTGGATCAAAATGGTATCCGTCGTTGGACCCACTTTGCACCGAAAAATGTGCTAGAATCTACAGTTTCTAAAGTCATCAAACTATATATTTGCAGGTCCGATTTGACGAGACGAACCCAACCGTATGTCCAAAATTGGATTCCGCTGGGCCGTGCACAAATTCATCCATTGGATCGGGTCGCGGGCCCGCCAAAATAGCGTTCCGATCGACCGTCTCAGAATCGGACCAAACTTGGCATATAGAACCAAAAAAATGATACGGTCCTGTTGGCACAAGTTTTGTCTCGATATGACGAGTGTGCACAAAATAATTGACAAATATGCAAAAGGTTGATACGATAAATTTTTTACGGATACGCATCAAATTCGTCGCGCACACGCGACCAATTTGAATTCCGTCAAAGCCCACACGTCCACGAAGTCGATATGCATTTTTTGATACTTTCGGTTCGCGACCACGTTGCCCGGATTGACGGGATGGACGGCGTATCGGGACAATTTTTCTAAAATTTAGTTTTGAAAATCAGTTTTTTCTTCAACTTCACAAACTAATAAATTTCTGTACAGTACATGAAATTTAATTCTACAAAAAGGGTTTTAAAGCTCTATAGGTTGTCTACAAGTTTATTCAAACCAATTTTGAAAACTCGCAACACGTTGGTCGCAAATCGGCCACAAAGTTGGGATTTCGGGACAGTTTCTAACGTCTAATAAATCAAGTTTTTCCTCGATTTTGGAACTCATTTTTCGTCGCAAATGATGCGAATCGGCACGAACTATTTGAAAAAAATTAAAGGTGTATATGTTGGGATCATACTTGACCAAGTGGTTCGCAAAACGACTGAGCAAGGAAGGAGAAATCTATTTTCGAAGTTGGCTCTTCGCTGACAACTTTCGTGCGCGGGTGGGCTGCTCGTTGTGCATTTTCCGGCGATGGACGGCCGCGGGTTGGTCGACGACGATGTCGGGGTGCACGTTGGGTTGGGGGTGACGGCTAGGGTTTGGTTTTTCTAAAAATCCCTCTCTCTTTCTCTCTCGATAGATATATATATATTTATATATATGGGCCGTTCGGTTTAGAAAAGGAAATGGGGGGGGGGGCCCTCAAATTTACTAAAATAATGCTGCTGCTGCTCGTGTAATGGGTGTGTTTGTGTTTGCTTGCAAAATTTCAATTTTGACTTTTTAGACCAATTTTGACTTTCTTTTTTTCCTTTTCTTATTCATTCTTTCTTATAACCTTATATATATATATATATATATATATATATATATATATATATATATATATATATATATATATATATATACACATATATATATTTACACATATACATTTTTTTTTTACACATATACATATATATTTATTATATAAAATAAACCTATTAATATTTTTCCCTTTATACAAATATATATATTTATATATATATCCCATAAATGAAATAATACCTATATATATATATATATATATATATATATATATATATATATATATATATATATATAATCAGAATTTATTTATAAACAAAAACTAAATATTTTATTTTATATATATTAAATATATTAAGCCTTTTATAAATAAAACTCTATCAATAAAATACCTATTTAACTAATAATATAAAAAAACATTAAAAATAATATTTGAACAATATTAAAAATAATGAAATATTATAAATGACTATATTAGCCCTATTCAGGAAAGTGGGGGTGACAGTACCCATTCAGCTTTCAACAAGTTAAGTCCATTAAGTAGGAACTACGACAAGGTTTATTGGAAAAAAAATTGGAGGGAAGGGGGTTGTTAGTGCAGTGGGGCTGAGTTTTGTTGTTAAGGAGGTGCAGAAATCTTAGCTTGAATAGCTAAACTTGAAACTTCTGTGTGTGTGCCTTCTGTAGACTCTCTTGCTGATACTTATCCTTGTGGATGTATGTGAAAGATGTAACCGTGGTAGGAGGATATGTCATCCCGAGCAGCTCTTCCTTGAGACAGCTATGTTTAGCATCCGACCCTCTCAAGAATGTATAAATTCGCTCGAGTTCCTTCTCCTTCTTATACCACGTAATATCCTTCTAGTTTTTTATCATGCAAGGATGCTTCAGATCGATCTCATGCCACATATTTTTTCAACTTTATATAAAATACGGACACTGGTTGTCCACTCTGTGTCATGCTAGCAACCTTGCATATCAGCTCATGAACCAGTATAAAATTAAATTCATTAGTATACAAGTCCCCTAGCGTCTTCTAAATTGTCTCAACAGTCTCACACTCTTCCACCATCTGCATCACATAGCCAAAACATGTATAATATTACCATGACTCATGCTAACACCAATAAACTATTGATTTGGCCTCTATTGATTTTGGGGAGAGCTTGCTACCTCTGGATTTGAGTGAAATTTCATCCATAACCACAACTTGTCATTGATTCTTCAACATCAGTCGGTTCAAACCTCCATTTATTTTCACCTAAGCTCCATATTGCTGGGAGTTGAATCTCAATTTGAGGTTGGGAAAAGACTAGGGCATTTTGGAATGTTAACGAAGTGGCGACGAAAACGGAGTATCGGTGGCATGACCAGAGAAAATAAACAACTTAGGACTAAGCCGGCCTTTAGGCTAATTAAGAGATTAGACTGAACTTCAAGAACTAGCGAACATATGAATGCTAGTGAAGACAAGCCGTCAAATCAAAAGGCGATTAGACAAAAACATGACACCGGTATATCAAAAACTGCCAAATTTTCTAGTAGCTTTGTGTACACAAATCGGTGATCACATAATATACTGGTGGTGCACTGGCAGTATAACGTCAGTATATCGCAATAATTTTTGGCACAATTTGGTCTCTGGATTTACGATGAACGACCATGATTCGTAATTAGGCTAATTTAGAAATTTTTAAATCCTAAATTATGGTTTCTTAGCAAATTTAAGGAGGCTAAGGGACTGGAATCTTGTGTGCTCATTGAGGAGATTCAAGGAGATGTCCACAAATCTATGAGGAAATTTGTGCTTGCTTGTAGGGATTACTTTTCAAAATAGAATGAGGTTATGATTGTGATTTCGTTAACCACATCAGGAGATCATTATTGTTGGACGGTGGACAACCGCTTGTAGCTGGTTAATATCCTTTTTTGTTCTTGAAAGAAGCTTTATGCTTTTACTTGTGATCACCTACAGACTGTACCATGTTCGCCTTGGCCAACTGCTTAGGCAAGTAGTCCATCTTCTATTATCCTTTGGCTTCATCTTTAGTATGAATCTAGTATAGGAGATTCTCAAGCTGAATTTTCATCTTCTTGCGGTACATGTCTGTCTTGAATGTGATCCAGCCTGGAGGAAGTTTGGTGACTACCGCACCCATCATGAACTTGTCTTCTTGTTTCATGCCCTCTTCCTCCAACTTCATCTGTAACTTCAGAAGTTCTTTAACTTGTGACAACATCGTCTTCCCATCTTCAAATTGTATGGTGAAAAACTTTTCAACGAGATAGATTTTGGATATCTTCTCGTCAATCTTGTAGTGCTTCTCTAGAGATTCCCAGACATCTCTACCTGTCTTCTTCTTGTTGTAGGGCTCTGCCATCGAGTCGTCCATAGCATTCAGAATCAATAACATACAGAGGTCTTGGCATGCTCAGAGGTAGCCATGCCAACTGCAAGTTCACCTCCATCTTCGGCAATGGTAGATTCATGATCAGTCAATACGTAGCCAACATTGACAAGTTAAAGATTTAAAAAAATATTCATCTACAAATGTTGTAGTGTCCACCATCAAACTTCTTAAGTTTGTGAAAACTTGTATCGAGAAGGTTTGAACAGTTTGACTCCATCTTTCTTCAGTGATCTTGCTTTGAGATTGTTAGTCCCAAAGACAGATCTAAAAAATGGATATATTCAAGGAAGGCGTAGAGTCTTCAGCTAGACACAAAGTCTGTACTCTATCCAACACCACGAGAAAAGCGTAGAGTCTTCTTGCAGGACACAAAGTCTGCAAGCCAACTCAAATGAAGCACTAAGAGCATCATTATAAGTAGATGGTGTTCAAAATTTTATCTTGAGGTCCAACATTGTCACTTTCCGTTTCCAGAATACGTATTTTAATACATGTATTGCTTTAATATATTTATTTAATATTTATCATGTATTGCTCTGTAATTAAATCCCTTTAAATTCATGTTAATTAATTTTCTGCAATTTTATTTCTGCATTTTATTTTCTGCTTTTATACTCTGCTTTAGCTATACTTTGGGTTCATTTAGTTGTTGGTTCATCATGAACCGAAACAAACCCCCACCTACCACCACCCCTTCCATTTAAAGCCATCCCCTTTCTCTCTCTTCATTACTTCACCATTAATTTTCTTCTTCCTCATAACTCCTCCCCCACCTACCAGCCACCAAGGCAAGTGCCAAACTTGTTTCTTGATGGATCACCATTATTATCGTTTCATCATCTTCCTTACTTGATTTTGAGCCTCTTTAGTACTTAGCAATTTCAATTTCCATGGTTCAGTTCTTGTAGATCTAAGTCTAATGCATTTTCGGATTTCTTAGGTTTTGATCTAGTTAACTTTATTATCTTTAAGTTTTGATAGTTCCATGTTGTAGAGAATTTCGTTCTACCCCATTTTGACCTATGGAAGTTCAGATTTGGGCTTGGAATGAAGGATTTAGAGAGCTTGGAAGCAATGGTTTTCATGGTTCTGTCCTTAGAAATTCGGAGAAGAAGAACAGATCATGGCCGCATGGTAGTGCTTGACCGCATAAGTCTTCATGCGATAAGTCATCCTGGCCGTATGGGCTTAGTTAGCCGCATGGGCTTAGTTAGCCGCATGGGTTTAGATAGCCGCATGGGCTTAGATAGCCACATGAGCTTATCTGCTGCATGAGTTTTTAGCCAGCCGCATATGCACTCAGTCCTTCAGCCGCATGAACGCCCATCGAATTCCGAGCCGCATGGCACTGATCATTTCCAACCGCATGGAGCTGATCGTTTTTTCAGCCGCATAGACTCAGTTTAACCCTCAGCCGCATGGCGCTGACCATTCTCAGCCGCATGAGCTGCGTGTCTTCTCAGTCGTATGGCGCTGACCATTCTCAGTCGCATGAGCTGCATGACTTACCCTAGCCGCATAGGGACCCTGACTTAACTAGCCGTATGAAGCCCCTTTAGTTTCTAGCCGCATGAGACTTTGCTAACTTGGCCGCATGGAATCACCCTTGTCCAGCCGTATGTAACTTATTCATTCCCAGCTGCATGAAACCCAAGTCTCGCGAGCCGTATGAACTCTGGCTCTAATGCCTTTTTTGGTTGATTCTTGTCCTGAATTGACACTGATTGACATTAATTAATTGTCTTAGCATTTATTAATATTAGTTGGCATCTTTACATTAATTTATATTGATTGTTATCTTGGTATTAATAAACAAGGATTGATATCTTAATATGAATAATTGATCATGCTTCCTAGTTGGAACTAAGAGACTGGCTAGTCGTCTTATTGAAATGAATGAATGAGACACGTTCATATTAACTATGAACTATTGCAATCGACTGGCTAATCTCGAATATTGGCATACAGGCACATGCGGGCTTCAAATTAATTATTTATTTATTTAGTTATTTATTTATCTTACAAAAACAGCATGTGTACTTATGGTCAAGGCATGATTACTCCGTGGTTAGTTTTGATTGTTGCATTACGCTATGTAAGACCTATAACCTGACCGTATTGGTATCGTTATAGAGTTGTGCATATCGTATCCCGTACGAAAGTACTCATTTGAATGACCATGACCCACGGCATGGGACTTCACTCAACGTACAGACTATTAAGTTAAATAAAATAATAATTGCATGGAGAGAATGGATTCCCGAGTTCTTACATGGCATCCCTCTTGGGACTAGTAGTGCCCGACAGGCCGGTTGGTCCCCACAGATACTGCAAATCTGCCACACGGGCAGGGAGCGGTATCTGGTTATATTATCTATTGTATATTGATGACGGGCATCCCGCTGGAACTCGTCTAATTCATGATTGGCGCAATTGATTGACTGGATAAACTAGCCTTGCTTGCACATGGTAAGAACTAAGGAATCCTCTATTGCATAATTTCAGGATAACCTGGAACTCACAGTAGCAAGCCGTAGTAGTTGCATGGCCGTTTAAATTGATTTGTTTGGGTATTGTCTCTACTCTGATGACTAACTAGGATGATCGGAATATCAGGACATGACGGGTCAACTTCTGTCCTTGTTTGGTTGGGAGGTTGGTCCGAAGTGTCGTGATATGATGTGAATCCCAGTAGCCAGCAGAGATCTATTTTATATGTTTCCTATTACTGGTTTATTCCTAATATCGTGCTCCCTTGCGGTACTTGCTATTAGAGGTCTAATCTCTCTGGTTTTGTATGGCCAGATTTAGAGCCAGTCCCCGAGGATCCAGCTTACTTCTACCTCCAAGATGGTCAATACTAGAGGGATGATCGCAGGAGGGCTCGAGTGGGTTTCTTACTTCCCCGCTCGTTTTGTTAAATACTTTATACTTTGCCGTTTGGCACCGACATGTTAGTCGGATTGTCTTGTACCTACTTTTGCATAATTGTAACTAAGTCAGGCTGCAGCTGATAACAATTGTGTATACTTACTACATCATCTGGCTGTGTTTTGTAAAGCCAGTATCAAGAACATTTTGACTGAGCGTTTGGGACGCCTTACTGCTTTATCTCACATGTTCTCTATTTCTGTTTCTTGTTTGAATAATTGAGACAATAGATGTGAAGTGACCATATGAAGACTTTCATGTAGTATGCATCCCCCTCGTCTTATAAACAGCATTGATCGTATTATACGGTACTCATCTACCCGTAATACGTAGCTGGCTGAGTCATTCCCCCGCTCTCCAGTATTCTGGTTCTGGGGTGTGACAAGGTTTTAGTGGTGGCCCATGCAGGTCTGATTTCAGACTTGTGGGGTATTTTAATAGGATGTCTCAATCACACATGTTCCCCCATTGATCTCATAATTCGTTGATTCTCAACTCCAGCTTGACATTCCAGTATCCCTTGACTTCATTGATCCTTCATGTCCGGTCGTTTGATTGTTCTCTTGTCCCTTTTCTTAGGGGCACCTCGTCCGCGCCTGTCAGAGCTGGATAGCAACAACATGGACAGCAACACGGACAACATAACCAGGTTGGTCAGCAACAAGGGCCAGTACTACCTCAAGAGACTATCCAGGAAGAAGTGATAGTAGAAACAGCAGCTGGATCGCAGTATCCAGAGGTTCCACCACCACCAACAGTTCCACCTGCCCCTGCAGAAATAGACACACCGGCCCTTCTGGAGATCATGAGAGGGATGATGGCCACTCAGCAACACCAGATGTTAGTCCAGCAGCACATGCATGCTCAGTTGCAGGAGAAGAACGTACTGCTCAACCAAGGACTGCAGACGGCATTGGAAAGAGGGGCGAGGCCAGATTCAGGAGCATCAACCAGATTTTACAAGTTCAACCCCCGCCGTTTCGAGGGCACGGAGGACGCCATCTCAGCAGATGCATGGCTTAAGGATATCGAGGCTATTCTGACAGCCGCTAAGGTGCCGGCAGAAGAATGTGTGGATCAGGTAAAGTTGTTACTTCAGGATCTCGCACGTGATTGGTGGGAATCAGAGAAAGTAGGTATCAGACGTCCCGTTGCTTGGGACGATTTCACAGCAAGATTCAAGGCAAAGTACTATGGAGTTGTGGCACAATTTGAGCTACAACAGAAGTTTATCAACCTCAAGCAGGCCGGCAAGACAGTAGATGCTTATGCAGCGGAGTTCTGCAGATTGAGTAGGTTTGCCCCAGAGATGGTAGCAACGGAGCGCCAGAGGGCGATGAGGTTCCAGCAAAGGTTTCATCTTGAGCTCTTGCAATTGATAGAGGGGCATAATTACCAGACTTTTGACGAAGTATTTACGACAACTCGAAGGCATGAGATCACCATTCAGAGGATCACCGCAAGGACTGGAAGTCAGAAGAGATCCCACAGTCAGATTGAAGGAGGAGGGGGAGCAGCGCCCCGAACAACAGCACCATCCCTTGGTATTCGTATCCACGATGTGGCAATACGAGGGCCAGCACCACCCAGGCAGTAGCAGCAGCAGCAACAGAGGAAGAATCAGCAACCCCCAGCGGGCTGCACTTATTGTGGAAAGATAGGGCACACTAGAGATGTGTGTCGGGCATTGAACGGACTGTGTTTGATATGTGGAAATCCAGATCATCGAGTTACCACATGTCCCATGAATTCGAGGTCAGGAGGACCAGTGCAGCAGTTTCCTGCTCTGCCAGCACCAGGGGCAGGACAGTATCGAGGACCAGCGGTAGCAGTGAGACCGTTGGTACAGCACCCGTTAATGCCACAGGCTCAGATGTTTCGTCAGCAGGGACCGCCGATGCAGCAACACCAGCATAGACCACCTCAGCATCATCAAAGAAGGGGCCAGCAGCAGCACCAGGCTAGGCCGTCGCATGGGAACCAGCAAGGAGGTCGAGGGCAGGCATTCACACTGTCCTTGGAAGAGGCATTGGCATCGGAAGATGTTGTGGCAGGTAACATTCTCGTCGCCTCATATCCCGCAGTAGCATTGTTTGATTCGAGAGCATCACACTCATTTATATCTGCACAATTTACGACACGGCTAGGAATGGAGTTCGAGGCATTGCCAGGGAGGTTGAATATACTCACTGGCAATGGGCTCGTAGGAGTTAGTAGAATTATTCTAGCGTGTAGCGTTGTAGTTTGCGGGCATTCCTTACCCGCCCAGTTGATAGAATTTTCTGTTAGAAATTTCGACGTTATCTTAGGCATGGACTGGCTGAAAGACAGTCATGCTACAATAGATTATCGTAGTGGGAGTGTATCTTTTGATATTCCAGGCATGAAAAGATTCACCTTAGTCAGATCAGAGGCAACTCAGCAAGAGCAGGGAGTAATAACGGCAATGGAAGAAGTCCAGGTTCCGAAGGTAGTTGAAGAGTTTCTTGATGTATTTTCCCAAGAACTTCCAGGTCTACCACCGATTAGAGATATTGAGTTCAGTATAGAATTGGTACCTGGAACTAAACCGATATCAGATCGAGTTTACAGAATGGCAGATTCGGAACAGGCCAAGGTATATCAGCACATAGAGAAATTGAAGGAGAAAAAGTTTATCCAAGCTAGCATATCTTCCTGGGCAGCACCAATGGTACTTGTAGGGAAGAAGGATAGATCATCCAGATTGTGCATCGATTACAGGAAGCTTAACGCGACAACAGTGAAGAACAAGTACCCACTACCAAGGATCGACGACTTATTTGATCAGTTGAGCAGGACTAGAGTTTTCTCCAAGATAGATCTTCGTTCAGGGTACCATCAGGTGAGGGTTCGGAAGGAGGATATTCCCAAGACAGCATTCAGGTCGAAGTATGGGCATTATGAATTCTTGGTAATGCCGTTTGGTTTGACCAATGCTCCAGCAATATTTATGAATTTGATGAACCGCATCTTTATGACGTACTTAGATCAGTTTGTCGTGGTGTTTTTCGACGACATTCTCGTATACTCTGCCAGTGAAGAGGAGCATGAAGACCACCTCAGAAAAGTGTTACAGGTTCTGAGGGAGAACCAGTTGTATGCCAAGCTCAGTAAGTGTGAGTTCTGGACGGATCACATTTCATTTTTGGGTCATATCATATCAGGAGCTAGAGTAGCAGTAGATCCCAAGAAGGTAGAAGCAGTAGAGAGTTGGCCAGTACCCAAGACCGTAGCTGATGTACGGAGTTTCTTGGGATTGGCAAGATATTACAGAAGGTTTGTATCAGATTTTGCTAGACTTTCAGCACCCATGACTCGCTTGACACGGAAGGATGTGCCATTCATTTGGTCGGCAGAATGTCAGTCATCATTTGAGAATCTGAAGCAGAAGTTGATATCAGCGCCCATTCTTACATTGCCAGTTGGACCCGGAGGTTTTACTGTATATTGTGATGCGTCAAGTAAAGGACTTGGATGTGTCCTCATGCAACATGGGAAGGTGATAGCATATGCATCTAGGCAGCTTCGGGACCACGAAAAGAATTATCCAACTCATGACTTGGAGTTGGCAGCAGTAGTGTTCGCTTTGAAGCTATGGAGGCATTACTTATATGGTGATCGAGTGGACATATACACAGACCATAAAAGTCTGAAGTACATCTTTACTCAGAAGGAGCTGAATATGAGACAGAGAAGATGGTTAGAGCTAATCAAGGATTACGATGTAGAGCTTCAGTATCATCCAGGCAAGGCTAATGTGGTAGCAGACGCTCTCAGCAGAAGAGGCGGCGCATTTATGTTGACAACGCAGAAGCACATTTTAGAAGACCTTCAGGAGATGGGCATAGAAGTTATACTTCCTAGTGATGTAGGAGTTCTGGTAAGTCTACAAGTTCAATCTGACTTGGTAGACAGGATCAAGGCAGCTCAGGCGCAGGACCCAAGGATTCAGAAGCTTAGGGCAGAATGTGAGTCAGGACTCAGAAAGGAGATGCAAATTCATGAAGACGGTACACTTAGGTTTGGATCACGTCTATGTGTACCTAGTGGAGATATTATACAGAAAGTTATGACAGAAGCTCACAGTTCTCAGTATTCTATACATCCTGGAGGGACCAAGATGTACCAAGATATCAAGCAGCACTTCTGGTGGAATGGAATGAAGAGGAAGATAGCTAGATTTGTTTCCCGTTGCTTGATATGTCAGCAAGTGAAGGCAGAACAGCAGAGGCCAGCTGGGTTATTGTAACCGCTTCCTATCCCAGAATGGAAGTGGGAGCACATCACAATGGACTTTGTGACCGGTTTACCAAGATCGCCAAGTGGTAAAGATGCTATTTGGGTGATAGTGGACCGGCTTACAAAGGTAGCACATTTTTTTTCTTTCATAGTAGGGCAATCTACAGAAAAGTTGGCGGAGTTATATATGCAACAGATAGTCAGGCAGCATGGAGTCCCTGTCAGTATTATGTCAGACAGAGATATCCGTTTCACATCACATTTCTGGAAGAACTTACATCATAGTCTGGGTACCAAGTTAAGATTTAGCACGGCTTACCATCCACAGACGGACAGGCAATCAGAAAGGACAATTCAGACTTTGGAAGATATGTTGCGAGCTTGCACCCTAGATTTTGGAGGATCTTAGGAGAGCCACCTGCACTTAGTCGAATTCTCATACAACAACAGTTATCAAGCCAGTATCCAGATGGCACCATTTGAAGCACTATATGGTAAGAAGTGTAGATCGCCACTAGCATGGGATGATATCGGGGAAAGGAATATGCTAGACCCGGAATTGATTGTTCAGACGGTTGAAGTGGTTAAGAGAATTAGAGAGCGACTTCGAGTTGCGCATGATCGGCATCGTCATTGGGCAGACCAGCATCGTAGACCGCTAGAGTTTTCTGTTGGAGACCCCGTGTTCTTGCGGATCTCACCTACCCGTGGGGTCATTAGGTTTGGCGTTCACGGGAAGTTGAGTCCGCGATACGTAGGACCATTCATTATCCTTGATAGGGTAGGTGATGTTGCTTATCGTCTGTCCCTTCCACCTTCGTTACGAGAGGTGCATGACATGTTTCATGTATCTCAGCTGCGAAGGTATGTATCGGACCCCAGCCATATCCTTGATCATTCTGAGTTGGTTGTTGGTACCAACTTGTCTTACGAGGAGCAGCCGGTGTCCATTTTGGACCGAAGAGAGAAGATACTCAAGAACCGAACGATTAGTCTTGTCCGGGTTGCTTGGGGTCATCACTCATTAGGAGAGTCAACGTGGGAACGTGAGGATGATATCCGATCACGGTATCCACATCTGTTTGACTCACAAGGTATATTTTTTCCCATGTACCTTGATTGTCTTAACCCCTCATGCTTGTCACCCTATGGATAGAACTACTTGATATCGTAGATGTTAATATAGATGTGTTATCTACTAGTTAACATTGAAGAATGATTGCTTGCCCAAGTTTCTTGTACCTAGATTAGTTTAGTTTTGATATTCCTATCCTGCTTGGATTTGAAATTCCGAGGACGAATTTTTTTAAGGAGGGTAGAGATGTCACTTTCCGTTTCCAGAATACGTATTTTAATACATGTATTGCTTTAATATATTTATTTAATATTTATCATGTATTGCTCTGTAATTAAATCCCTTTAAATTCATGTTAATTAATTTTCTGCAATTTTATTTCTGCATTTTATTTTCTGCTTTTATACTCTGCTTTAGCTATACTTTGGGTTCATTTAGTTGTTGGTTCATCATGAAACGAAACAAACCCCCACCTACCACCACCCCTTCCATTTAAAGCCATCCCCTTTCTCTCTCTTCATTACTTCACCATTAATCTTCTTCTTCCTCATAACTCCTCCCCCACCTACCAGCCACCAAGGCAAGTGCCAAACTTGCTTCTTGATGGATCACCATTATTATCGTTCCATCATCTTTCTTACTTGATTTTGAGCCTCTTTAGTACTTAGCAATTTCAATTTTCATGGTTCAGTTCTTGTAGATCTAAGTCTAATGCATTTTCGGATTTCTTAAGTTTTGATCTAGTTAACTTTATTATCTTTAAGTTTTGATGGTTCCATGTTGTAGAGAATTTCGTTCTACCCCATTTTGACCTATGGAAGTTCAGATTTGGGCTTGGAATGAAGGATTTAGAGAGCTTGGAAGCAATGGTTTCCATGGTTCTGTCCGTAGAAATTCGGAGAAGAAGAACAGATCATGGCCGCATGGTAGTGCTTGACCGCATGAGTCTTCATGCGGCAAGTCATCCTGGCCGCATGGGCTTAGTTAGCCGCATGGGCTTAGTTAGCCGCATGGGTTTAGATAGCCGCATGGGCTTAGATAGCCGCATGAGCTTATCTGTCGCATGAGTTTTTAGCCAGCCGTATATGCACTCAGTCCTTCAGCCGCATGAACGCCCATCGAATTCCGAGCCGCATAGCACTGATCATTTCCAGCCGCATGGAGCTGATCATTTTTCAGCCGCATGGACTCAGTTTAACCCTCAGCCGCATGGCGCTGACCATTCTCAACCGCATGAGCTGCATGACTTACCCTAGCCACATAGGGACCCTGACTTAATTAGCCGCATAAAGCCTCTTTAGTTTCTAGCCGCATGAGACTTTGCTAACTTGGCCGCATGGAATCACCCTTGTCCAGCCGCATGTAACTTATTCATTCCCAGCCGCATGAAACCCAAGTCTCGCGAGCCGCATGAACTCTGGCTCTAATGCCTTTTTGGTTGATTCTTGTCCTGAATTGACACTGATTGACATTGATTAATTGTCTTGGCATTTATTAACATTAGTTGGCATCTTTACATTAATTTACATTGATTGTTATCTTGGCATTAATAAATAAGGATTGATATCTTAATCTGAATAATTGATCATGCTTCCTAGTTGGAACTAAGAGACTGGCTAGTCGTCTTATTGAAATGAATGAATGAGACACGTTCATATTAACTATGAACTATTGCAATCGACTGGCTAATCTCGAATATTGACATACAGGCACATGCGGGCTTCAAATTAATTATTTATTTATTTAGTTATTTATTTATCTTATAAAAACAGCATGTGTACTTATAGTCAAGGCATGATTACTCCGTGGTTAGTTTTGATTATTGCATTACGCTATGTAAGACCTACAACCTGACCGCACTGGTATCGTTGTAGAGTTGTGCATATCGTACCCCGTACGAAAGTACTCATTTGAATGACCATGACCCACGGCATGGAACTTCACTCAACGTAGAGACTATTAAGTTAAATAAAATAATGATTGCATGGAGAGAATGGATTCCCAAGTTCTTACATGGCAGCCCTCTTGGGACTAGTAGTGCCCGACAGACCGGTTGGTCCCTACAGATACTGCAAATCTGCCACACGGGCAGGGAGCGGTATCTGGTTATATTATCTATTGTATATTGATGACGGGCATCCCGCTGGAACTCGTCTAATTCATGATTGGCGCAATTGATTGACTGGGTAAACTAGCCTTGCTTGCACATAGTAAGAACTGAGGAATCCTCTATTGCATAATTCCAGGATAACCTGGAACTCACAGTAGCAAGCCGTAGTAGTTGCATGGCCGTTTAAATTGATTTGTTTGGGTAATGTCTCTACTCTGATGACTAACTAGGATGATCGGAATATCAGGACATGACGGGTCAACTTCTGTCCTTGTTTGGTTGGGAGGTTGGTCCGAAGTATCGTGATGTGATGTGAATCCCAGTAGCCAGCAGAGATCTATTTTATATGTTTCCTATTACTGGTTTATTCCTCATATCGTGCTCCCTTGTGGTACTTGCTATTAGAGGTCTAACCTCTCTGGTTTTGCATGGCCAGATTTAGAGCCAGTCCCCGAGGATCCAGCTTACTTCTACCTCCAAGATGGTCAATACTAGAGGGATGATCGCAGGAGGGCTCGAGTGGGTTTCTTACTTTCCCGCTCGTTTTGTTAAATACTTTATACTTTGCCGTTTGGCACCGACATGTTAGTCGAATTGTCTTGTACCTATTTTTGCATAATTGTAACTAAGTCAGGCTGCAGCTGATAACAATTGTGTATACTTACTACATCATCTGGATGTGTTTTGTAAAGCCAGATATCAAGAACATTTTGACTGAGCGTTTGGGACGCCTTACTGCTTTATCTCACATGTTCTCTATTTCTGTTTCTTGTTTGAATGATTGAGACAATAGATGTGAAGTGATCATAGGGAGACTTTCATGTAGTATGCATCCCCCTCGTCTTGTAGACAGCATTGATCGTATTATACGGTACTCATCTACCCGTAATACGTAGCTGGCTGAGTCATTCCCCCGCTCTCCAGTATTCTGGTTCTGGGGCGTGACAAACATTTTGAAAAGAAAGTAAATGTAGAATGGGTTGGGTTTGTATAAGAAAGTAGAAAATGATAAAATGAGCTTTGGTTCCAAAAATTGTGTGGTCAAAAATTAAAGTGAGAAAATAAAATGTAAATCTAGAGTTGGGCTACAAAATGGGAATTACTATTCAAAAATGATTTCCTACATTATGAATCTGGAAATTATCAGGCCCAACCTATAGCTTATGTGGATGGGTTGGACCTAAAAATCTAGAAATTAAAACCTAGGATGAGTCTTACTATTCTACAGAATGAGCTCCTATATTCTAAATCTAGAAAATGGGTTGGGCCTTACTAATGATGCTCTAAGAAAAGGTTACAAACTGACTTTAAGAAAAATGCTAAATACATCAATAAAGTGAAAAATAAGTTCTCATATTTACGTTCGCAGACACTACAACGAGGTAGAATAAGAATAAAAAAAAAACACAAAGAAAATCTCCTTGTTGGGTGAACAAGTCACCGGTGCTCAAAGCAAGATTCGTCCAATACACGATCTGCCCCTAGGAACCAGCAAGTTCAAATATGACCTTTGGAACGCTCTCGTCACCTTTGGAAAGATTTCGGAACTCGAAATGAACTAGAAAACCTCCATGTGCGCATAGACTCGGCGCTGCTGCTGGTGCATGAACTTCCTAGAATTAATAGGACGTTGTGGTCTTCACTTTCTCTCTCTTCTAAATCTCTCAAATGCTGAAGAGTGGAGCTCTTTTTATATAGATGGCTGGTACCCATGCGCGCATGAGCGCAGACCGACCAAATCCCACGAAATTTGGATCCATGCATCGACGTAGCTGTGTGCAGCGCGCTGCCAGACGAGCGTCATGCTAAGTGCAAAGTGCGTCATCAAAGCGTCACTTTGCGTCCTTCGACCGAGTCCGACTTCGAGTCGCTAAGTCCCGCATACGGAACTTAGCTCCTATGGAACCCAAAGATAATGACAAAACAAATATTTGTTCTTTGTGATTTAAACTTAACTCTTTAGGACAATCAACCCACATATACCACTTCATCCATGTGCATACTCCACCACAAATATAGTTTTATA
The DNA here is from genome assembly GCA_029216955.1 of Iris pallida. Taxonomy (NCBI): domain Eukaryota; kingdom Viridiplantae; phylum Streptophyta; class Magnoliopsida; order Asparagales; family Iridaceae; genus Iris; species Iris pallida. The sequence continues at coordinate 265,010 of JANAVB010032616.1, forward strand.
TTGAAATATAAACTTTGGTGGTTTTTCATCGTTGGACTAAAAGTTTCCAAATGAAAGTAAAAATACTAACATCTATATCTTTTGTTGGGTAGGTGGCTAATGTAAAAACAAAAAAAAGTTCCGCTTTGCACGTCTTTGTCGGATTCGGTTCCAATGACATACTGATCATGGATCGATCACCCATGCATGTTCAATCTAACATGTGGTGGAGCACTTCACACATTTGTAGCAATATAATAGGAGTCGAGAACTTGAATGGTGCATCTCTAGTTTTACAATTTCAGTGATATTGGTCGTGGACATGGACTAAGTTTAAGATGAGTTGTCTAGTTCCAAACAATTAATTCTTCTAAAATTTAGTCATATGTACGTACCACATGGAACTACGAAGTTATTTTTGGATATGTTATGTCTAATAGTTAATCATGCATTTATGGTACCATTGGCATGGTTTCTTGATTGGTGGTTGTTACCAACCCTTCTTGCTCACTAGTAGCCCCCTTTGAAGCAGAAACATAGACGTGTGTTCGGGGTTGATTCATCTCTGAAATTGAGGTGCTTGTTCTCAAGGTGTTATCTAGGGGTGAGTATTCGGTTTACAGTTCCAACCGAATCGAATAACCGAAAATCGAATTCGACCGAAATCGAATAAGCAAAATCGAAACCGAACCGAACCGAACCGAATTAAATCGGTTCGATTTTCGGTTTATTCGATTTTTTGGGTTTATTTGTGTTTTTTTGTTAATATATATAATAACTAAATATACCTAGATATATTTATTATATACCTATAGTATATATATATATATATATATATATATATATATATATATATATATATATATATATATATATATATATATATACCTATAATTAATACCTATATATATATATATATATATATATATATATATATATATATATATATATATATATATATAAACTAAATTTTCTTATTCGGTTTTCGGTTTTGGACCGAAACCGAAACCCAAAAACGAAACCGAAACCGAATAAGAAAATTTAGTATTTTCAAAATCGAAACCGAACCGATTTTTTTCAAAACCGAACCGAATCTCTTATTCGGTTCGGTTCGGTTTTCGGTTCAAAACCGAATAATGCTCACCCCTAGTGTTTCCCGGGCAGGTCCGGGCCGGACCGCCCCCAATAAATCGGGTCCAGCCCAGACCGGTGGCAGCAGCGGGCCGGGCCGGCCCGGTTCGAAGGATTTGAGCCCAGCCCGGCCAAGTGACCCAGCTTGGGTAGGCTAGGCTGGGCCGGGCCGGTCTGGTTCGCGGGCGAGCTGGGTTGCGGGCTCGGACGGGCGGAGTTCGGGCCGGTCTGGGTCAATTTTTTCATTTTTTTTAATGATTTTTAGTTTTCTTTTTTAAATTTTATGTACTTTTAAATTTTAAGTTTACTTTGTTTTTTTATTCTTTTTAAGTTTTCTTTTAATTTATTTTATTTTATTTTTTGTTTTATTTTGTTTTATTTTTTCCTCCTCTTTTATCTGGACTTGGGACCGGCAATGCAAGCTTTGCTTGTCATAGACAGAGTTTAAAAAATGTTTTAAGTTTAGGGTTTTTTTATTATTTTTTGATTAACTAGTTTTTATATTTTAATTTTTTTTGTCCTACGTTTTATTTGTTCATTTTTTGTTCTTTTCTAATAATTTTGTTTTTTTTATTTTTGTTTTTTCCAAGTTTTTTTTTAAGTTTAGTTTTTTTTTTTGTCATACCTTTGAGTCATTTTTCTTCCTCCTCGGTTCCAGAAGCTTCACCCATTGTAAGTGATTCGAAGTCTAGCTCTTTGATGTCAGCAGCTTCATCTCTCTTGTTTTGGATTATTTTATCTGCTAAAATTCAATCTTGAACACATACACAACCTTCCAAGATATATGGCTTCAACCGGCTCCTTTTACGCTCAAAATCCATGATCCTGCGCTAAAACAAGACTCCGATGCTACCGTGGACACCGGACCATTAGTATATCACGTGCTATTGTATAAAGTACAGGAAATCTTTTGTCGTATTTTTTCCACCATTCTAAAATGGTGAAGTGATTTGAAGATTCATCTTCTTCTTCATAAGAACTTAAATATAAAGACAACTCTTGAGTGGGTTGGAAAGAATGTCTTTGTTTCTTCCATTTTAGTATACGACTGGCGTGGTCGTCTAAGCCTAAGCTACTACTAGTACTCGCTTGAGTTGGTCGGATCGACACAACATTTTCTTCATAAAGCATTACTAATCTTTCCAATACTACTTTTAGTTCTATTTTTAAGTCCATAAGATTAAGTTCCATGTTTTCTGCATAGTCATCTAAAAAAGCCTCTACACCCTCTAATTTGATCGTAGGATCAAAAATGAAAGACAAACAATATAAAAGAGGTACATCACCCCAATATTTAGTGAATTTAGCTTCAATTCTCTATACAACGTAGTCAAAATTTTGAACATTTCTATATTTAGAAAATAAGTAAGACATGTTACAAAGTTTCCATAAAGCTAAACAAGAAGTAGGATAATAAACACCAGAAAGAGTACATGTAGCTTTGTAAAAAAATTCTAAAATTCACATATAGAAGAAGCAACTACCCAATCATCTTCAGTTAATTGATATTCAAAATTATGATCCATACTAAAAAATATATATAATAGCATCCTTAAAGGGAATTGCAGATTTCAACATTAAATATGTCGAATTCCATCTATGTGGTACATCTTTAACAAATCTTCTAAAAACGAATACTAAAATGTGCACATGTGACTTTAAAAGCTTGTTGTCTACTTGGAGACGTATTCAAGCTGTGTAAATAATTTCTAAGAATCTCTAAATGTGTACTAAAAAATTCAAGACATTCTTTTACAACTAAGTTAATAATGTGGCAAGCACACCTAACATGCAATAATCTACCTTCCAAAATAGGCTGAAAGAGTAATTGCAATGAATTTATAGCAGAAGTATTATTACTAGCATTATCAAAAGATATAGATAATATTTTATTGTGAATATCAAAATTATGCAGGTGTTTTGAAATAGAAGCTGCAATTGCAGGGCCCGTGTGTGAAAATTTCAAAAAATTTAAACAGACGATGCATTTTTTGCAACATCCATTGTAAATCTATGTAGTGTGCCATGATACAAATATAAGCATAACTTTGTTTACTTGTACAAATATCAGAAGTAATAGATATTTTACTAACATGCGAAAATGTTTATTTTAAAGCAACTCTTTTTTTTAAGAGTCTCTTATCCTCTTTTCTAGCAGCGCCTCTTGTAACTTTACTAAAACACGGATTCAAAGAAATAGTGGCATAATCATATAAAGATTCACTTTCATCCGAAGTGAATGAAAATTTATCAGCAATAATATATTTAGTAAATTCAGTTTTATGACGGACAACTGAATAGAAAAACGTACTCATTGAAGTACCAGCGGTGCCTCCAAAACTTATCTGAGTTTGGGCCGCCGGAATTGAGCTCGGGACGTAGCAGGTTTCGTAGTGTCTTGTCATTGTGCCCTGCCACCTCCCCTCTTCCATTTGTATATATGAGAACATTTCTTGCATTGTGCCGCGTACGGAACTGGTTCACCTTTCTGATCTAAAACAAATGAGCCATCAGGTTTAGTCTCATTAAGAATAACAAAAAAATTCTAAATCTTTGATTTTTGCTTTCTCTTTACAACATTTTGGGTATTGCTAGCAACTTCAGGAGGTGAACCAACTAAATCATCAGGAATAAGATTTTGCTGAAAAAAAGGTATTATAAATTTCAAAAAACATCATTAGGTTGGTTTGAACCTTGTCCGACCATTTTAAAAAGACAAACTTTTTTTTTCTCAAAAAGAAAACTATTTTACCGAAAAATAAATTTACCGAAAATTATTTTTTTCTCAAAAAAGAGAGAGGTGGAGGAGAGAAAGCTATTTTGTAAATGCAAATATAAAAAAAAGATGGAGGAAGTCGTAGATCGCCGGAATTGCTTGGACAAATTTCTTGAATCCTTCTTATGATCGTAAATTTTTTTTTGATGGAATGAATTGTTTGTGTTTGGAAAATATGATTCATGATATATTTATAGAATTTTTAAGCCAAATGACCCCCCCCCCCCCCCCCCCCCCCCCCCCTCAAAATAGAGTTGTTGTAAAAGATTTTTGGTCATTTTGCAAAAAATGACCAAAATACCCCTTAAACGGTCATATAGTGGGGGTATTTTGGTAAATGGGAGGCCAAAGATTCAAAAAAAAAAAAAAATCAAAAAAAAAAAAATCAAAAAAAAAAAATCATTTTTTCAGTTCAGCCGGACCGGACCGGGCTCGGACGGGCCTGACCGGGCCGGGCCAGACCGGACCTACCGTTGTATACGAAAAAAAAAAGGGGGGGGGCCGGGCCGGTCCGGGCTTGGGCTCAGGCTCGGTTTAGGGAACCCAGCCCAGACCGTTTGGGGGTTGGGCTTGGCCGAGCCGAGCTAGAGGGCGGGCCGGACCGGGCTGACTGTGATCGGACTTGGGAGGGCTCGGGCCGGTCCGCGGTTAAACCGGACCGGGTGACACCCTGAGCTTGTTCCACTTCATGTTAAGCATGAGCGACATGTATAGTTGATGCATATTTTCTTCACTACTGTTAAAACCAAGATAACAGATATTTTACATAGAAAATTTTACATAAGAAGGATATGGAGTGTATCATTCTCATGTGTAATTTGTTTTCGAGGCCTAATATCCATGAAGAAATGACATCAATGCCACTAGGTTAAGGCCTCGTTTGGTTCGTGGAAACGAATGGAAAGGAAATCAATTTCTTGATATTTTCTTGCCTTTGGAAAATTACAATCCATATTGATTTTTTTTTCGATGTTTGAAAACGTCAAAATTTGGAAAGGAAAGTATGTAATCATTTGTTCTCCTACTTTTTCTTCCTTTGGTTATCACTTTACTTTTCTCCTCAATTCGCACACAAACGTAACCTTTCTCAACCGCATGATTCGCAAATCAAACGAGGCACTAGCGACGGTAGAGAAAAGGAGGGCCGGCCTAGGAATAAATTTGACAAGACTTCGAATCTGGACAACCCCTTCATAGATAATCCTTTCAGACTATTTATTTTTCTTAGAATCGATCCAATTCAAATTCAACTTAAATTTATATTTATATTCATGTTCAAATGATAATCAAAATTAGTTCTGGCTAGAACAATCCAACAGCGATCGGTCCTAGAAAGAACGACCAAGAATGCGATTAGATTATGATATAGCACACCAATAATGAAGGCACAATTACAAACCTAACTTTCCATATCCTTTTTTGGACAATCTTGATTTCTTTATCTTAATTTGCAGCAATATGATCTCTATAATTGAGTTTAACAGTTATAATATATTGGAAAGGTTCTCAATCATCTCAAGAAAGACAGTGGAGACGTCAAATTGAAAAATGAAGGTGGATGGCAGTAGTGCTCCACCCACCACTAAAAACCTCATACAAAATTCAAAGCTCGGTGTGGCTTTTGAGAATAGTCAAGCCTTAGCTAATGTTTTGCTAATTGTTTTATTTTTTCGCCTATATCATATACTTTAGAGATGGCCTACTCTCACAATGATACTACAAATTGTCCTTTTTTTTTAATTCTCCATTTTGATTGATTGATTATTTCTAAGTACATAGAATCCGGAAGGGGAAAGCACTCAATTATTGATTTTACCATTTTGCAGAATTGTACATGAAATGTTCGGCGGAACATTTTTCTTTTTCCTTTTTCCATATCAGTGGCTTGTACGATTGGCTGAACGCCACGAACCCTACAAGTACAAGTAGGTTCGATAAAACTAAAACTATGATCAACATTGTGCATTTCGAGAACCCTTTTTCATTCATTAATAAGACCATACAATGAAACCCCTCCACAAATTTCAAACCTCCAAACGTCAATTAGCTGTCGACATTGATCATTAAAATTCGACCTATCAAAGTCGACATGTATCGTACCATAGGGATTTGTTCATAAAATTCATACTTAATTGTAACTTGATACTCTCAACTATCACATTTTTTTAATTTGATATTTTAAATTTTTTGTTTATAATTTGATACTCTAAAAAAAATCGAAAATATTTCTTCCATCTCTCTCTTCTCCATCCCTTCCACCGTCGATGTCCCCTCACCCCTTCTTCGGCCAACACCCTCGGCCGCCCCCACCCATGCGCCTCCCTCCTCCTGCCACTCCTCCGATGTGCTCCCTCCCACGGCCGCCCCCACCCTCCTCTTGTCGTCCCCCCCCCCCTCCACCCCCTCCCTCCCTCCCCTATCCGCACCCCCTCCTCCCACCGTCCGTCTTTATTATCGCGCACCGTCGAAGAGGATGGGAGGAGGCATCGATCGCCAGAGAAGGAGGGAGGAGGGCATCATCGGAGAGAGAGGAGGGGGGGGGGGGGGGGGAGAGAGAGAGAGAGAGAGAGAGAGAGGGGCAGGGGTATTTTTGGAATTTGTTTATTATAGGATATGCATTTGAAAAACGGTGATGGTTGAGGATATCAAGTTGTTAAGTAAAAAAATTTAGGGTATCAAGTTAAAAAACAGTGATAGTTGAGGGTACCAAGTTGCAATTAAACCTAAAATCAATACAAACAACGGTGTACATGAGTTCTTGGATACTACTATGTGTTGTTGTACACTACTAGGGCTGTGCACAATTAAGTCAAACCGACCAAATCGAACCAAACCAAACTGAACCGATCGGTTTTAAACCAAACCGATGGTTCGGTCGGTTTGGTTCGGCTGCAATTTTTTTAAAACCGACTGGTTCGGTTCGGTTTGGTTCACGGTTTTGTTATGCCAACAACCGTTTAAATCTGAACCGAACCAAACTCTATGTGGGTGTTAAATAATTAGGGTTGAGTTACTAACTTACTTGGATATTGGACCGTTTTGGTTTATTCAACAACATGCATCACACTTTGAAAGAGCCTCTATCTCTCAAAGATGAGTGGCGGCTCCAATTTTACTATTACAAATTGTTGTGCAATGCTGCAAAGTGCAAGCTGAAGCTGTTGTTTGTTGAATGCACATTTTCACGTTCCATCACTGTTGTGTTGTTGTTGGTAATGCATATGAAATTTTTTTCCTGTTATTGATTGACACTTATTCATTTTTTCCTTGTGATGAATGAGTTTCACACAACAAAATAAGCATCAATATCCAAAAAATTAATGACAGTCCATTTTTTTCTATGATCAAAATCGACCAAGTCGAACCGATCCAAACCGAACCAAGTCAGTCGGTTTCAAAACCGAACCGACTAGTTGGTTGGTTTGGTTCGATTTTTCTTATTTTAAAACCGATTAACTTCTGTTCGACTTCAGTTGTGACCAAATAGGTCGACCACCGACCGATGCACCCCCCTATACACCACCACATTGGAGCATTCATTAGAGACTACGATTGCAGGTTTTCTAGAGGACAGGTGTTGCAAGCAATATTGTACAAATAAAACAAAACTTTTCTGCCCGCGGTCAGCATTGGCCTCGGGCCAGTTCACCAAGTGCACTAGCTCTGTCCCTATATTTATGGGGTCCAAATTTTTTTTTTTAAAAATTAAATGAATTAGCAACAATAACATTACAAAGCCAAACTTAGGTATCGTTTGGTACACTGTATATAATCGTAATCGCAATATAATCAAATAAAATAATAATAATTTTTTTATTTGATTATATTACGATTACGATTATTTTACAGTGAACCAAATTCAGAGAATCGTCCCTCATTAATCTACTTTTTGGGGGAAAAAACCTCTTCTTATCTTCTTGATTTCATCCTTATCTTCAACCTGCTTTGAGAGTCAAAACAAAACCCTTACTTTCATCCTTATCATCAATCAACAGACCTTGAGAGTCAAAGAAGAGATATAAGCATCTCCAACTAGATCGATTTGAGGATCTGGATTTGTGATTGGCATCTTAGCGGTCAACAAAAATAGATTATATTGTTTCATTTTTGTATTTTAACAACTTTATTTTTTACTTGAATTTTTAACATGTTTATTCTTTTCATTAAACTTTTACTTTAGTTGCTAGTATAAACATGTTTCTATGTAAGATCTAAATCAATCTCAATTACCTACGCATCATGATCCTACCTCCTATCGGATGCAAGACTAAATTATCAACTCTATTGTCATCTCTTTTGAACGTTCAACCGAAAACAAGATATAATTCAACAAGTTACTCCATAACTCCAACAAGTTACTCCATAACTCACTTTGCACGTTCTACTCTCGTAATCAACTTCGGTGGGCGGAGGAAAACTATGTTGTTAGCTGGGAATGACATATCCTAAGAATTAGGAGAGAGAACAATAATTCTTTGAATTAGGAGAGAGAAAAAAAAATGAAGACGAAGAGAAAGTAATTGTGCATATACGTCTCCTCTCCTTCATGTCTTATCCCAATAGCCACTTGGTCTATATAGTCTAAATCTGATTAGAGGAGGCTGATTAAATCTTGTTAGAGATATCCATACCATGGGGAAGGTGGTGTGATCCGAACCGTACTTGATCCATGAGCTATATGCAATATTGGACTGTGTCCATATCTTAAAAAGAAAATTCATGTAAAATAAGAACCAATTTTAATTATCTACATCACATGATCTCATCTCCTATCCAATGTGAGACTAAATTACCGACTCCATTATCACCCCATTTTTGAAAGCTCAACCATAAACGAGATACAATCCAACATATCATCCCTATGATTTGAGACCAAGCTCGTGCAGGCGCTCTACAGGTGGGCCTGAGTTAGACGACTAGTAAAGAAATTTGGTTCGACAAATCCAACTCTCATAAAAAAAAAAAAAAACCCTCTAAAAAAAGTTAAAAATAAACTGGACTTCACTTGTCGATCAAGAAAGACACGAAGAATAAAATTATAATTCAAAAGTAAAAGAACTATCATTAGAAAATATATAAAAATCCCAGTTATCAAAAACCTCTACAAAACACCTAAGTTTCATGGATCTAACGAAAGATGAAGAAGTTTTTCACTTTGCAGAAAAGTAAAAGAAATGAATTATGTCTAGTTTCTTATCTTTCACTTTGTCAAAATGAGAAATTCATCTTTCTACATATCTTTGTCAATTTAAGCTCGTCTATTCTTAAAGACTTTTATTTAGAGTAGAAGTACTTATATATTTAAAGTTGGCCAGATTTTGGGTTGGAATTTTTTCTCGAACGGCTGGGTGGCTTATATAGCCACGGTCCGACTTGAAGAAAAGACATCTCAAAAAAAAGTTTGTACCCTCTAATTTCTTGACCATGACATTAGCATTAAAGACGAATGAAAACACTGATTTTAGGAAAATCCTAGTGTTTTCATTTTTTATTATGACCAATGATATATTTATTTTCCTTATTGTAAAAAATATATATTTTTCCGCAAAAGGTTCGTCACAATCGCACGGACTGCCAGAGTATGTTGGTTATTTCTTTTGTCTTGTAGTTTAAGAAGTGTAATTATTTGAAAAATTCTCAAAATAACTAAATTTATTTGATTGAAAGGGACACAATAAATAATTAACTAGCAATGAAATAAAGTAGTCGCTTTTTTCATAGAATATAGCTTAGGCAAGTTTTTCTAATGTCCTAGTCCCCTTGAAAGCTTCTCCCATCAAATGAGGTCCCCATGTTACAAATTATGAATAGAACAGTCGACAAAATTGATTAGTATTGTAATCGATTGATGTCGACTCCTATAAGTGAGCCCCCACCCCCCACCCCCCACCCCCCACCCCCCCCCCCCCCCCCCCCCCCCCCCCCCAAAATTTCTAGAGGACTAGTTGGCATGAACTGTTTTGAAGATGCATGTACCTTTTTGTTAACGCGCTCTAATTTTGTAGACTAAAAAAAGCGTATTGTTATGGCTAATTTGCAACTAGATATCGTGGACAACCGTAATTTTTTTTTTAATTTGGTACTATCAACGTTGCTTGTTAGCATCTCGGTATCATAATATAATTTTTGCAGCTAAATATTATGGACTATCACACATCTTGCAAACAAGAATTTTTTTGCTGGCATGGTCCAAACACATGTGAGAATGATGAGAGGATGACTTGTGGGTACGGGCACTTTCATCACCTTTTGTGTCGTTTATTGACGGAAACGAATAAAAGGTAGCAAAGAGTAACGGTATCTTATCCAAGTCTTTATTTGAGACTTAATGCTCAAGGAAATGAATAACAAACACCCTAAAAATAAAAAAGTGGAACTGCACTATCCCTTAAAGAATGCCAAAAAAAAAGCAACTACTTACATCTTACGTGGAAATTTTTCTATGGCCCTTGTATGAGGTACACTTGATATTTTGGTGTCGTCAAAAAAAATATATATATATATATAGACACCCTCCATAGGGTGACACCTCACCTCTCTCATCCTCTATATATAGAGAATAAGGGAGGTAGGGTGCCACCTCACGGGGGGTGTCTACTTGTCACCCCCCTATGCTATTATCATGCACATGGGTGCATGATGATAGCATGTGGGGGATGACAAGTAGACACCCTCCATAGGGTGACACATCACCTCCCTCATCCTCTATATATAGAGAATAAGGGAGGTAGGGTGCCACCTCACGGGGGGTGTCTACTTGTCACCCCCCTATGCTATCATCATGCACATGGGTGCATGATGATAGCATGTGGGGGGTGACAAGTAGACACCCTCCATAGGGTGGCACCTCACCTCCCTCATCCTCTATATATATATATATATATATATATATATATATATATATATATATATATATATATATAGAGAGAGAGAGAGAGAGAGAGAGAGATAATAAGGGAGGTGAGGTGCCATCTCACTGTGAGGTGGTACCATGGTATCCTCCATGTTATCATCATGCACTTTGGTGCATGATGATAGTATAGGAAAGTGACATGTAGCCACCCTCCATAGGGTGGCACCTCACCTCCCTCATCCTATATATATATTTAAAAAAAAAACCCTTACCTTTATTGAAAAAGAGGGTAATGAGTACATCCGACCTCATGGTAACAAGAACAAAGAGGAAAATAGAAAGAAAACACTACTCTAAAGCCCAATGCGGAATAGCTGGAAGATGACGACAACTCGAAAGCGACTTTCGAAACTGTCGCTTCACCTCCCGAACCAAAAAGTCCGACCCAGCACCACGCCCTTCATATCGATGCTTGTTCCTGTTCTTCCAGAGCACCCAAATGATCGCACCAGCCAGTGATCTCCGATGATGACTGCCCTGACCCCGCCACTACCTTTGAAGAAAGACCAGAAAGTCACTATGCATCCGTGCCTTGAAGAAACCCCGGAAAGCAGACCAAACCGTCATAGCAAGATCCCCGTGGAAAAATATATGCTGAAGGTTCTCCCCATGCCCAACCTGACAGCAATGACACCTGGAAGCCAGATGGAAACCAATCTTCTGAAGAATGTCATCAGTAGGAAGCCGGTTGTGACAGACCCGCCACATCAGAATGCTCCACTTCGTCGGAATACACTTTCCCCAAATATTAGAAAAGAGTGATGATGTAGGGTGAGAGATCCGACAACATCTCCAAGCCGCCGCCAGCGTGAAAGAACCTTTCCGGTCACCCCAAGCCAGAGAATCAGGAGCCGAAGTGCAAGTCAGATTCGCCTCTCTGAGCCGGTCTGCTGCCTCTGCTCCAAACTGGTCCAAAAACAAAGACAGATCCCAACCAGTGGCTGTCCAAAAAGATCGGATAACCGGACCACCATTATCAGAATTCCTCGCCCTAGAATCTTTGATCTTTCTTCCCCTATCCGAAAGAGCCCGAACAATCACCGTACGTTGGGGAAGTACCACCCTTCTCCCGGCCAGTCTAGCCGACCTCCGAAGCTCTCCAGTGCCCAAACGCTGTGAAGCCGTCAAATCAGCACGTGCTCCATCATCATACTCCCTCGCCTGTGTTCGACTCCGTCCCCGAGTCCGTCTCCCCGTTCCTCGCCTGGTCCCTGAAGTCGCTCCCTCAGTCGACGGAATAGCAACACTATCCAGCCGAGGACCCCCCGGAATCCAAGCCTCACACCTCGCTGAACCCTCACCACGCCCAAGTCTAAACGATATAAACGGTTCCGCCAATTTCCTCCCCCTCAAAATCCGACGCCAAATATGGGAGCACTTGGAAGTCATAAACGCATCACAAGGATGACGCTTACGAAAATATTTCGATTTAAGAAGCTCCACCCAAAGGCCCTTCCCATGCCTCAACTTCCACCAAAGCTTCATAGAAAAGGCATCCATAATATCATTCATGCACTTGATCCCGAGGCCTCCTTCGGACTTGGTCCGAGTAACGAACCGCCACGCCAGCCAACTCCTCTTAGCCACCCCATCCTTGCTACCCCAGAAGAAAGCCGCAAACATCCTCTCAATCGTCCTGAGAACGGCCCGGGGAGGGCAACATGCAGCCAATATGTACATAGGGATAGATGAGAGTACATTCTTAATAAGGACCAACTTACCCCCGGGAGAAAGTATCTTGTTCTGCCAACCCGTCAGCTTCGAATGGATTTTATCCAGCAAATAGCTAAACATCCCCGCATTCCTTCTCCCGCAAGTTAGCGGGCAACCCAAATAAGAAAACGGCAAGGTACCGGGACTAAATCCAAAGAGAGTAGAAATATTCCGAGCACGATCCTCCCCCAATGGTGTCGCAGTGTAAAAGGCAGATTTTGAATAATTGATCTTCTGTCCAGAAACAGCCTCATAACGATACAGAACTTGCTGGAGAGCACGCAATCCAGCAATATCCTCTGAAGTGAAAATAAGAACATCATCCGCATAAGCCAAGTACGAGATACGCGGTCCCCCAATCAGAGTATGAAATGAAGATCTCCTATTTGAATCTTGAAGAAGCTTGAGGTTCCGAGAGAGTACCTCCGCAGCAATAATGAAGAGGGCCGAGGATAGAGGGTCCCCCTGCCGGATCCCTCTAGACGCCGAGAAAAAAGCAGTAGGAGCGCCATTGAGTAGGACCGCATACCGGGTATCCGCCAGAAGACGATAGATAAGATCACAGAAGACCTCATTAAAGCCAAATCTCCGAAGAACCCTCAGGAGGAAATGCCAATTGACTCTGTCATAGGCTTTCTGCATGTCCAGCTTAATAGCAACATTTCCACCATGGTTGGGTTCCCTCATAGAAGCCACCATATCCTGAGCAATAATGATGTTGTCCACAATCTCTCTCCCCTGAACAAAAGTACTTTGCTCCGGAGAAATAATTTTGGGAAGGTATTCCCGCAACCTGCAAGCAATAATCTTGGAAATAATTTTGTTACAGAAATTGCAAAGGCTAATAGGGCGGAAATCAAAAAGGCTCCTCGGGTGCTCGACTTTGGGGATAAGAAAAAGAAAGTATCCGAAACAGAGATCGGAAGGCGCGCACCCAAGAAAAATGAACCAACGGCTTCCTCCACGTCAGCAGCAATAATGTCCCAACAGACTGAGAAGAATCTCCCAGAAAAGCCATCCGGACCGGCGCCACTAGCCGGGTCCATCCCCCGAACAATCTCCAACAGCTCCGCTCGGTCAGGGCAACGAACAAGATCAGAGTTGTCCTCTATAGAGATAATGCTAGGGATGACATCGAGGAAGGCGTCCTCATCAGAAATAGGCTCAGCTCTAAACAACTTCGAGAAGAATAAAGACGCCTCCGTCGCTACCTCCGCAGAAGACCCAGTTTCTGAACCATCAGCCCGAATAATTTTCTGAATACCCGCCTTTCTTTGCCTGCTCCTGGTGCACTCATGGAAAAAACGGGTATTCTTATCTCCTTCCAGGTCCCATCTCAATCTGGCTTTTTGTTTCCAGAAAGACTCCTCAACCTGGACCTTTTGCTTCAATCTGGCAACGGCCTCCATCCAGGAAGCCCTTCCCCTCTTCGAAGGATGAAGCTCATAATCCTTCTCCGCCACCAATGCAGCGTCCTCGGCCTGACGTACCTCCTGAAAAATGTCTCCAAAAGTAGCTCTGCTCCATCCAGCCAGAACATGCCCCGTCGTCCTCAAATGCATGCCCAACCGCTCAAGCGCATCATAGTGCCAACATGAATTCCACGCCCGAGCCACAATCGGAAGAAAATCCGGATGAGAAGTCCAAAAGTCAAGAAAACGGAAGCCTCTGCGCAGAGGGGAAGAAGCTGGCTGGCAGGATATCAAAATAGGAGAATGATCAGATTCTGCCCGATTAAGATGCTCACAAGAAACCTGGACACCATCCAGCCAACTAGCCGTCACGAGAAGCCTATCAAGGCAGGATCCCTGGCGATCAAGCCCCGTCTGCCCGTTCACCCAAGTATAGATGCTACCTCTGAAACCAACATCGGATAACCCGGCAGCCAACTGGAAGTCAAGGAAGTCCGCAATGGCCCTCGTGTCAGGAGGTCGGCCTCCAAATTTCTCATCCGGAGAGGCAATGATATTGAAGTCCCCGCCCACCGCCCAGGGCAAGGCAATGTCCCTGGCTTGGACGTCCAGAAGATACCTCCACAAAGTCCTCCTCCCCTGTCGTGTCCCTGCACCATGAACTATCGACAACCGCACCGGCACCGAAAAACAGCTCAAAGAAAGCTGCACCGTGATAGCCTGATCACAGGAGTCAATACAATTGATCCCAAGATCCGACTTACAGAAAATCCAAATATTGCCCTTATCATTGCAAAAGCTATCATCAAAACCCAATCTCAGTTGATAAGAAAGAAGCTTAGAGGATATCACCTTGGGTTCAATAATGGCAAGAACCTGAATAGAGTTGATCCGACACAAGGACCTGAGACGGGATAAAGTAGGTCTGTTCGCCGTCCCCCGAACATTCCAAATAAGGAATTTAACCATAGACCCTCTGGGGGTCCCGCCTAACCCGGGAAGCATGTGATCGAAGAAGTCGATCCGACTGAGGAGCCATCGACTTCCTCCGCCTACCAGCCGCCTTCTTAAAAGGAACCATCTGCCAGTCTTTTTCGCGTCCCTCGAAGATAGAGGTGGAAGGTCTAACTCCGGCCAGAGAAGCCACATCATCACCCGGAGCGGAGTCATAACCCCAGACGGATAAAGGGCCGTGGCCGGCCTCCTCCAACACCACCAAGCTACGATTCTCAGTGTCAGAATCAGCCGCTATAACTCCCTGTCCCAGCTGGCTATGGATAATAATAGGAAGATCCAATACATCAATAGGCCCAATGCCCCGCTGTCACCCCCATTTCCTGTATTTCGTATTTATGCTCGTATTTGATTTTGGCACGTATTTTAATTTTCTCGACTTGCAGATTTTGGTTTCTCATAAATGGATTTTGGACCATGGCTTGGTTTTATTTTGTGAAAGTTGGTTTAGTTTGGTTCATCATGAATGGAACACCTTAACCTACACTCCTCCCTCAACACACCACAACTCCCCCACTTTATAACACCACCTACTTTTCTCTCTCCTCTTTATTCTCTCATTTATTTCTTACAAACTTCTTCTTCTTCCTTCTTCCACACAACTCCCCAACCAATAGGCAAGTGCACCTTGCCAATAAATAAGCACCCAATTTTATTTGTCCATTTGATAGATTAGGACATGTAGATCAACATTAGAACTTGGAATTTTGTGATTTGAAGCTTTCATTCTTCTAGATCTAGGTTTTAACCATTTTCGGAAATCCTTGGTTTTGATCTATTAAACTTTGATTTTTGCTTGTTTTGATGCTTCCATGTGGAAGAGAATTCAATTTTACTCAAGTTAGAACTTTGAAAATCTAGATTTGGTTTTGATTTGACAAAAATATGAAGATTTGAAGTTCTTGGTGTTTTTGGATTGTTCTCGGCCAGGAAGAACAGCCCCCTGCCTTGCGCTTTTTAGCGCATGGCCGATTGCGCACCCTGGCCTGTGCTCTTTAGCGCATGGCCGTTTGCGCAGTCACTTGGCCAGCGCTTTGCGCTGGCGCAAGCTGGACTGCGCAATCCAGCCATGCGCAAAGTAACCCCTGCGCAATTCACTTCTGCGCAAACCGCTCCTGCGCAATTCACTTCTGCGCAACCTACCCTTGCGCAAACCACCCTTGTGCAAGGTAACCCCTGCGCAGTCTACCCTTGCGCAAGGTAACCCTTGCGCAAGACAACTCTTGCGCAGCTCTTCCATGCGCAGTACACACCCTGCGCAGACCTACCCCTGACCCCCTTGCACAATCTACTTGTCTACGATGAATTTGTTATTTCTTGATCTTGGCTCTTCTATAGTCCTATTTTTATATTAGTATTTTATCAGGTATTTTACGCCCATTTTATATCCTTACGCCTTTTGGCATGAACTTGATTTTGCTTAATATGTTTGGAATAACTATTGTACACAGCATGGTATGACAAGGAACTAGTATAACATGACAGTGACCCGTAGTGGTGCACTCCTGATACGACCAACCTGACTTGATAGTGGCCCGTCGTGGCGCACCCCTGACAGTACCCTGACATGATTTACCTTGATAATTTGATAGTGGCCCGTGGCGGCACACTCTTGACTTGACTTGACTTGATAACTTGACTTGACTTGCCTTGACACCGTGGGTGTTCCTGCTTGCTTGTTTGTACAATCCACTTGTCTTGTCTTGCATCATGTCTAGGACGTGACTTCCTAGGTACCACGGCCAGGGACTCGCGCTAAATTGGATTAGGCTAATTATTAGATCAAACTAGAACATGGAGAATTCCCAGTCACAGGCAATCTCGTTATCTGGGCGCTTTAATGGACTTGTAGCTTGCCGACGAGTAGAGCACATTTCCAGCACACTGTCATGTGTTGCACCCTCTAAGTCACCTAAGGGTACATTTGTCTCCCGGGCGATGTACCCAACTATAACTCTCAACCCGCGGAAGGATAACTGGATGGTCTGCAGGGCTTGGGACTGGAAGTTTCTCACTTGCATCTTGTTAGTAATTAGGCTTGTGATAACCCTAGTTAGTTAAAGTAGTAAGCCGTAATATTTGCTTGGCCGATTGTGAATGGATGGTGTCCAGCCTTGTCTAAGTCTTGTCTAGCTCCAGTACCTGCTATCTCCTGAGCATATTTGTTTTACTTATCTTAACGATAAATGGGTAGAGGCAGTGAGCTATTCAGGCGAAGGGTTACAATCCCGGTCCTTGTTTGGTTTAAGGATTGTAACCTGGCTCCCGGAATGGTTCCACGTCCCTAGTCGTTTATCGCCCGGTGTACTTTTATTACTTGTACTTTCTTTTATTCTTTATGTTCTAATATGCTGGCTTTTGTTCTTATTTGTGGCCTCCCTTGTGGCACTTGCTCTTTCTGGGGTTTGACCCAGCTGGTTTTGTGTGGCCAGATTTCGGAGCAGCTCCCGAGGATCTACCCAGCTTCCAGCCCAATGGTGACAACTAGACGGAACCCGGGCCAAGAGTGGGTTTTCCTTTTTTGTTTCACCCACTTATATGTAAATTTATTCTTTTGAGGCGTTTAGCCGACGAGCACCTGTTAGCTCGATGCACATTTACTTACTGTCTGCCTACGGGCTGTAAACATGATTAACAAATCCTAGGGTTGATCATGTATGACTGAACTCTTGCTAGTCCTATCATTTTGTACGACTAGCTTCATGATCATCCAATATGTAATATTTGGGACGCCTTATATATATATATATTTGATGCTCTAACATCTTGTAACTCTGTTAATTGCTTGAGATTGAGACAATAGGCTTGACCTTAAGAGACTGCTGGTTTGTAGTAAACCCTCATATCTAGACAGCCGTGACCGTATAGTTGAGATGTATTCTATTTCAATATACGTAGCTGGCTGTGTCTGCCCCCGCTCTCCAGTATTCTGGTTCTGGGGCGTGACACGGTTTAAGTGGTGGCCCATGCAGGTCTTGTCAATCAAGAAATGTGAGGGTTTACCGAATAGATGTCTCAATCAATATTCGTCCTTGATCTCTGCTCGTATCTTCAAATCCCTGAGATTCTTGACCTGATCACATGCTTGTATCATTAATCTGTCCTGGTCCTTTCCTTATTGTCCCCTATGTCGTCTTCTTCAGCGGCATTACTCCCGGACCTGCCAACCAGCCAGAGGAAGCTCGACAAGCACCCCAGCGCCAGGAAGATCAAGCTCAGCACTCTGGAGTAGCCTCCCGAGTTATGCTTCCCGGAGGCTCGGAACCTCTAGTTCAGGCAGCTCCGCCCGCTCAACCAGCTAGACAGGATGAGGGACCTTTGGTAGGGCTTATCAGAGAACTGCTTGCATCCCAAGATCGTCGAGGCGACGCCTTGCGCCAGGAAGTTCATGATGCACTAAACCGAGGAGGTTCCCAAGGGAATCAGGCGGCCAACAGTTTCAAGCGCTTGAACCCTCCCTTCTTTGACGGCAGTAAAGATGCGATTGCCGCGGACGCTTGGCTTCAGGATACCGAGGTGGTCCTGGAAGCAGCTAGGACACCTGAGAATGAGAAGGTGGCGGTGGTACGCCTACAGTTGTTAGACCTGGCTCGCGATTGGTGGGCAGCTCAGGCTATGGGATTAGCAACACCAGTCATTTGGGCGACGTTCAGAGAGAGGTTCCAGACAAAGTACTTCGATGCGGTGGCACGGTACGACCTGCAGACCAGATTCACCAACTTGAAGCAAGGAGGCAGGAAGCGGTCCCACAGTCAGATGCACCAATCATCAGCTCCAGCCCCGGCAGCTAGGGGATTGACCATTGGAACTCCGAGGCGGGCGGCCTCAGTGACGTCGGTTCAGCATTTGACCCTGACGTACCCGCAGCAGCAGAAGCAGAAGCAGTCTTCCGCGGTAGGATGTTCTCATTGCGGGAAGCCGGGCCATGTAGTGGCAGAGTATCGTAGGGCACAGGGATTATGCCTGGCTTGTGGAGGAGCAGACCACCAGATAGGGACCTGCCCGAATAGGGGAGGTCCATCATCATCCAACCTTTCTAGTTCTTCAGTGAGAGGACCAGCCCCAGCTCCAGTTCAGCAGCAGCATCAATACCCGAGGCTATTGTTGCCTCAGGCCCAGGCCTTTCAGCAGCAGAACCAGCAGCAGATCACCCAGGCTCCAGCACAGAACCGACAGAGGGGTTTCCAGCAGAGGGGACCCGCAGCTAGAGGTCAGGCTATGATGATGACCATGGAAGAAGAAGTTGCACCAGGTGAGGTAGTGGCAGGTACTATTCTCGTCAACACCTTTCCAGCATCTGTATTATTTGATTCTGGTGCATCGCATTCATTCATGTCTGCACGATTCGTGACACGGATAGGATTGGAGCCCGAGTCATTATCAGTGAGGCTCAATATACTTACTGGTAATGGTCTTATGGGAGTAGATCGAGTGTTTTCCTCGTGTCGGATCGTAGTTAGCGGTAGGGAGTTCCCCGCTAGATTCATAGAGTTTCCTATGGCAGACTATGATGTAGTCCTAGGAATGGATTGGTTGAGGAACCATTATGCTAGGATAGACTGCCATGTTGGCAGAGTTGTCTTTAGTATTCCCGGAGAGCCAGAGTTTTCATTTTCCAGAGGCACAGTAGAGCCATCTCCTCCAGTATTGCGGATGGCAGTAGCAGCAGTACAGTTGCCCCGGATAGTTGAAGAGTTTCCAGATGTCTTCCTAGAGGAACTTCCAGGGATGCCACCAGAGCGGGAGATCGAGTTCACCATCGACTTGATTCCTGGGACAGCACCAGTATCAGAGCGAGTCTACAGGATGGCGCCTTCAGAGTTGGAGATTTTGTACAAGATGATTGAAGAACTCAGGATCAAAGGATTCATTCGTGCAAGTGGATCGCCTTGGGGAGCCCCGATGCTTCTTGTGAAAAAGAAGGATGGTACGTCTAGGCTATGTGTTGATTATCGTACCTTGAACTCAGTGACAATCAAGAACAGATACCCTCTCCCGAGGATAGATGACTTGTTTGATCAACTCAAGGGGGCTTCAGTTTTCTCGAAGATAGACTTGCGGTCAGGATACTACCAGATCAGGGTCAGAGAGCAGGATATCCCGAAGACGGCGTTCAGATCGAGGTACGGGCATTGGGAGTTTCTGGTTATGCCCTTTGGAGCGACCAATGCGCCGGCAGTGTTCATGGACCTCATGAACCGTATTTTCATGCCTTACTTGGATCAGTTTGTGATAGTGTTCCTTGATGACATCCTGGTCTATAGCAAGAGTGAAGCAGAGCACGAGCAGTATCTCAGAGTTGTCCTCCAGATTCTCAGAGAGCACCAGTTGTACGCCAAGTTCAGTAAATGCGAGTTCTGGCTCGATCGCATTTCGTACTTGGGTCACATCATTACCAGAGGAGGAGTAGAAGTGGATCCCCAGAAGATTGTAGCTATCGAGGCATGGCCAGTACCCAGCTCAGTGGCAGAAGTTCGCAGCTTTCTTGGATTGGCCGGCTACTACCGGCGGTTCGTCTCTGATTTTGCAAAGATTTCAACGCCGATGACCCAGTTGACCCGCAAGGATGTGCCGTTCGTTTGGACAGCAGAATGTCAGGAATCATTTGAGAAGTTGAAGCGAGATTTGATAACGGCTCCCATTCTTACACTTTCAGATGGGACCGGAGGATTCGCAGTTTATTGCGACGCTTCAGGCAGAGGATTGGGATGTGTTTTGATGCAGCATGGGAAGGTAATTGCTTATGCGTCACGTCAACTCCGTGATCATGAGAAGAATTACCCGACCCACGACTTGGAGCTAGCAGCAGTAGTGTTTGCACTTAAGTTGTGGAGGCACTACTTGTACGGAGACAGAGTGGAGATATTTACTGATCATAAGAGTCTGAAGTATGTTTTCACCCAGAAGGATCTTAATATGCGGCAGAGAAGATGGCTCGAGCTACTGGTGGACTACGATGTAGATTTGCAGTATCATCCAGGGAAGGCCAACGTTATAGCAGATGCGTTGAGCCGGAGAGCCGGAGTTTATTTCCTGACGGCGCAACCAGAGCTATTGGCGGATCTTCAGAAGATGGGAATTAAAGTGGTTCTTCCTTCCAATATGGCCTTGATGGCCAGCCTACAGATTTAGTCCACCATAGTTGAGAGGATCCAGACAGCACAGTTAACAGATTCCAAGATTCAGCGGCTCAGAGCAGAGTGCGAGGCAGGGAGAAGGCCAGAGTTATGTATTCATGAGGATGGTACACTTCGACACGGCACGTGTCTTTGTGTACCCAGTGGAGATATCAGACAGAAAGTCATGGCAGAGGCTCACAACTCGCAGTACTCCATTCACCCAGGCGGCACGAAGATGTACAGAGATATTCGTTAACACTTTTGGTGGAATGGTATGAAGAGGGAGATAGCCCGGTATGTCTCTCGATGTTTGGTTTGCCAACAAGTCAAGGCTGAACATCAGAGGCCAGCTGGACTTCTTCAACCTTTATCGATCCCAGAATGGAAATGGGAGCACATTACCATGGATTTCGTGACTGGGTTACCCAGATCTCCGGCAGACAGAGATGCTATTTGGGTCATTGTGGACAGGCTTACCAAGGTGGCACACTTTCTTCTATTTAGAGTTGGACAGTCGACGGCACAGCTAGCAGAGATGTATCTCAGGCAGATTGTCAGACTTCACGGAGTGCCAGTCAGCATAGTATCAGACAGGGATACGAGATTCACATCGCACTTCTGGCGCAGTCTTCATCAAAGTTTGGGGACTCGTCTCAAGTTCAGCTCAGCGTATCATCCGCAGACAGATGGGCAGTCAGAGCGTACTATACAAACTCTCGAAGATATGTTGCGGTCATGTACCCTTGACTTCGGTGGTTCGTGGGAGGATCACCTGCACCTAGTGGAATTCTCGTACAACAATAGTTTCTAGGCCAGTATCCAGATGGCACCCTTCGAGGCTCTGTATGGTAGGAAGTGCAGATCCCCGTTAGCATGGGACGATGTCGGAGAGAGGCAGATGCTCGATCCAGAACTGATTTCTCAGACGGTTGAAGTGGTCAGAAGAGTCAGAGATCACCTCCGAGTTGCTCAGGATCGCCAGCGCCATTGGGCCGATGCTCATCGGCGTCCCTTAGAATTTGCCGTCGGCGACCATGTATTCCTTAGGATCTCGTCTACCCGCGGCGTCATTCGTTTTGGCGTACGGGGAAAGCTTAGTCCTAGGTATATAGGGCCGTTCGATATTCTGGAGCGAGTAGGCGATGTGTCCTATCGTCTCGCTCTTCCGCCGTCGCTAAGTGAGGTACATGATGTATTCCATGTGTCCCAATTAAGACGGTACATCCCGGACCCGAGCCATATTCTAGATCATTCGGAATTGGTTGTTGGTACCAACCTTTCGTATGAGGAGAGGCCCGTGTCTATTTTGGATCGGAGGGAAAAGACGCTCAAGAACAAGACTATTAACTTAGTCCGTGTTGCTTGGGGTCATCACTCTCTAGGTGAGTCAACGTGGGAGCGTGAGGACGACATCCGATCGCGATATCCCTACCTGTTTGACTCGTAAGGTATAATGTCTTCCTTGTGCCTTACGCTTTCCCTTCCTTGCTTGTATTGTATGATTGTATGATTGAACTGCTTAGTGTAGCTTGTCTGTGCTTAGTATAGCTTATCGTGGCAATCTTTAGCTCCTTGATTAAATTCCGAGGACGGAATTTTTGAAGGTGGGTAGAGTTGTCACCCCCATTTCCTGTATTTCGTATTTATGCTCGTATTTGATTTTGGCACGTATTTTAATTTTCTCGACTTGCGGATTTTGGTTTCTCGTAAATGGATTTTGGACCATGGCTTGGTTTTATTTTGTGAAAGTTGGTTTAGTTTGGTTCATCATGAATGGAACACCTTAACCTACACTCCTCCCTTAACACACCACAACTCCCCCACTTTATAACACCACCTACTTTTCTCTCTCCTCTTTATTCTCTCATTTATTTCTTACAAACTTCTTCTTCTTCCTTCTTCCACACAACTCCCCAACCAATAGGCAAGTGCACCTTGCCAACAAATAAGCACCCAATTTTATTTGTCCATTTGATAGATTAGGACATGTAGATCAACATTAGAACTTGGAATTTTGTGATTTAGAGCTTTCATTCTTCTAGATCTAGGTTTTAACCATTTTCGGAAATCCTTGGTTTTGATCTATTAAACTTTGATTTTTGCTTGTTTTGATGCTTCCATGTGGAAGAGAATTCAATTTTACTCAAGTTAGAACTTTGAAAATCTAGATTTGGTTTTGATTTGACAAAAATATGAAGATTTGAAGTTCTTGGTGTTTTTGGATTGTTCTCGGCCAGGAAGAACAGCCCCCTGCCTTGCGCTTTTTAGCGCATGGCCGATTGCGCACCCTGGCCTGTGCTCTTTAGCGCATGGCCGTTTGCGCAGTCACTTGGCCAGCGCTTTGCGCTGCGCTGGACTGCGCTGGCGCAAGCTAGCCATGCGCAATCCAGCCATGCGCAAAGTAACCCCTGCGCAATTCACTTCTGCGCAAACCGCTCCTGCGCAATTCACTTCTGCGCAACCTACCCTTGCGCAAACCACCCTTGTGCAAGGTAACCCCTGCGCAGTCTACCATTGCGCAAGGTAACCCTTGTGCAAGACAACTCTTGCGCAGCTCTTCCATGCGCAGTACACACCCTGCGCAGACCTACCCCTGACCCCCTTGCACAATCTACTTGTCTACGATGAATTTGTTATTTCTTGATCTTGGCTCTTCTATAGTCCTATTTTTATATTAGTATTTTATCAGGTATTTTACGCCCATTTTATATCCTTACGCCTTTTGGCATGAACTTGATTTTGCTTAATATGTTTGGAATAACTATTGTACACAGCATGGTATGACAAGGAACTAGTATAACATGACAGTGACCCGTAGTGGTGCACTCCTGACACGACCAACCTGACTTGATAGTGGCCCGTCGTGGCGCACCCCTGACAGTACCCTGACATGATTTACCTTGATAACTTGATAGTGGCCCGTGGCGGCGCACTCTTGACTTGACTTGACTTGATAACTTGACTTGACTTGCCTTGACACCGTGGGTGTTCCTGCTTGCTTGTTTGCACAATCCACTTGTCTTGTCTTGCATCATGTCTAGGACGTGACTTCCTGGGTACCACGGCCAGGGACTCGCGCTAAATTGGATTAGGCTAATTATTAGATCAAACTAGAACATGGAGAATTTCCAGTCACAGGCAATCTCGTTATCTGGGCGCTTTAATGGACTTGTAGCTTGCCGACGAGTAGAGCACATTTCCAGCACACTGTCATGTATTGCACCCTCTAAGTCACCTAAGGGTATATTTGTCTCCCGGGCGATGTACCCAACTATAACTCTCAACCCGCAGAAGGATAACTGGATGGTCTGCAGGGCTTGGGACTGGGAGTTTCTCACTTGCATCTTGTTAGTAATTAGGCTTGTGATAACCCTAGTTAGTTAAAGTAGTAAGCCGTAGTATTTGCTTGGCCGATTGTGAATGGATGGTGTCCAGCCTTGTCTAAGTCTTGTCTAGCTCCAGTACCTGCTATCTCCTGAGCATGTTTGTTTTACTTATCTTAACGATAAATGGGTAGAGGCAGTGAGCTATTCAGGCGAAGGGTTACAATCCCGGTCCTTGTTTGGTTTAAGGATTGTAACCTGGCTCCCGGAATGGTTTCACGTCCCTAGTCGTTTATCGCCCGGTATACTTTTATTACTTGTACTTTCTTTTATTCTTTATGTTCTGATATGCTGGCTTTTGTTCTTATTTGTGGCCTCCCTTGTGGCACTTGCTCTTTCTGGGGTTTGACCCAGTTGGTTTTGTGTGGCCAGATTTCGGAGCAGCTCCCGAGGATCTACCCAGCTTCCAGCCCAATGGTGACAACTAGACGGAACCCGGGCCAAGAGTGGGTTTTCTTTTTTGTTTCACCCACTTATATATAAATTTATTCTTTTGAGGCGTTTAGCCGACGAGCACCTGTTAGCTCGATGCACATTTACTTACTGTCTGCCTACGGGCTGTAAACATGATTAACAAATCCTAGGGTTGATCATGTATGACTGAACTCTTGCTAGTCCTATCATTTTGTACGACTAGCTTCATGATCATCCAATATGTAATATTTGGGACGCCTTATATATATATATATATTTGATGCTCTAACATCTTGTAACTCTGTTAATTGCTTGAGATTGAGACAATAGACTTGACCTTAAGAGACTGCTGGTTTGTAGTAAACCCTCATATCTAGACAGCCGTGACCGTATAGTTGAGATGTATTCTATTTCAATATACGTAGCTGGCTGTGTCTGCCCCCGCTCTCCAGTATTCTGGTTCTGGGGCGTGACATCCGCTCAGGGCCCAACTGCCCATCCAAGCTAGATCCTGGAGCGCTGCGTCCCTCCAACATGGGCCGCCCGTCATCCGACCATAAAGCCAGCTGGCCTGAAGAAGACTCCCCCACGTGCCATGAAGGCGAAACAGAATTCGCGCGATTATCATTACTCCCGCACAATCCGGGCTGCATGGTCCCCATGCTATCATCACGCCCCCCGACGCGCCGCCACACCTGCCGTGTCCCCTTCCCTTTCTCGCGCCTTGATCGTCTCCTCCGACGACCCCTGCTAATCCCACGACCACCTACCGGGCCGTCCTCCTCACGCACAACGCCTGGAGCAAGGCCGTCGGGGATGGGCGGTCTATCAACAACTCCCACGGAAGAAGGCTACACCTGGGGTCGCCCATAAGCACTCTCAACGTGACCATGATGGCCACAAGAGACACAGTAAAGAGGCCTCCGCTCATATACAACTGGCTGCGAGCGAACACCATCAGGTAGTTGGAAGAACACCTCATGTTGAAGTGGTTTGCTGACATCCACTTCAACCAAAACCCTGGCCACCCCCCGGCCTAGAAAAGGACGTCGTAGCCCGATCAGTACTGAGTGGAGTGCCAAGACCAGATGCGATGGAAAGAACCGCATTGGTATCAAACATGCAATGGGGAAGCCCGGGTAAGGCCACCCAGATGGGAACCCGAGGGTCCTCTCTCATCGGCAAAAAATCTATCGATGACCTGAATATCACCATCGGAACCCGGCCAACGAACCAACAGTCCTTAGACTGCAGCCGGAGAAAGTCACTCTCGACGTGAGGCCGTATAAGGACGTGTCGATCATCGATCGCCTTCACTTCAATCAACCCCCTGAAACCCCGCGAATCAAAGGCCTTTCTAATAGCCTCAACCGGGAGTCTCCGCCGAGCAAACTTGCCAATAAGGTCTAGCCCACACGGCGCCGTGAGGGCCTCCATATCCGACTGAAAAAAAACAACCACCTTCCGTCCATCAGAAATAATGGCTGGTCGGAAATCCACCCTCGGCAAACCACCCGTCGACGTCGTCGCGGATCCGCCCACCACCGCAGCGAAGGTCCGCGCCGTTCCGTCCACCTTCGACGTGGCCGCCGCCGTTGTCGTAGGTTCCATCCTCAGTGCCTCCTTGTCACGAATCGCCGGAACAGTCCCATGGGAGGCGGAGCCTCCTACCGTGGCATCGACGGATCCTCTCACCGTGGCAGGAACACCGCCCCACCCACGCGCAAGATGGCCAGAAGTCCCCGTCGTTGAGCCGACCGGTGGGACGGAGCCCCCCACCAAAGCCCTCGAACCAGCAGGAACGACGGCCACGCGCTGGCCAGGAAGGCCGGAAGCCCCCGCCGCCGAGCCAGGGGGCGGAGCCCCCCGCCGCCGAACCAGGGAGGCCGGAGCCCCCCGTCGGAGCAGCGACGTCAATGAGATCAATGCCACCCCCCGCGCTGTCAGGACGACGGCCTCGCGAGGGAGGCCAGAAGCCCCTGTCGTCGAGCCATGGTGGGCGGAGCCTCCCGCCGCCGAGCCAGGGGGGCCGGAGCCCCCCGTCGGAGCAGAGACGGCATGGAAATCGACGCCATCGTCTCCCAAAACGACGACCTCGCGAGGAAGGCCGGAAGTCCCCGCCGCCGAGCCTTGGAGGGCGGAGCCCCCCGCCGCCGAGCCAGGGGGGCCGGAGCCCCCCGCCGCCGAGCCAGGGGGGCCGGAGCCCCCCACCGGATCAGACATCCACGCAATCGCCTATGCAGAGAGCTCCACAAATCTCGCGTGCAGCCCTAGCGCGTTGCTATATCATATATATATCCCCTCATCCTATATATATATATATATATATTGGTTTATGCTGATAATTTATTGGTGTTTATGGTTCCGGCTATGGAGGGTCTTAAAGAGTTGGCAGAGATCTTGGAGAAATTCGGCAAACTTATTGTGCTACACCAAAACAGAGATAAAAGTAAGGTTACTTCAATAAATTTTGTCCGGATAAAGAAGAACGTGCGAACATTATTGGCATAGAAAGGGGTGACTTGCCAGTTCCGTACTTGGGTATCCCGATGTCCACCAACTACACCAAGGATATTGACTGCAGGAGTCATGTGGAATATGTCCAGAGAAGAACTGAAGGTTGACACACTCAGAATCTCTCGTTCGGTGGGCGGATAGAGCTAGTCAGAGCAGTTATCACAGCTGTTGCACTATATTGGTTACAATCAATCATGCTTCCTTCGACTACGATTGGAATATTTAAGAAAATTTGCGCCAATTTCATATGGCGGGGTGGAGTACATGCCATTGGCTGGGATGTACTGTGCCGACAAAAAACTGAAGGTGGGGTGGGTTTGAGGCCACTACGGGCCCTGCGGGACATAGCAGGGATGAAGCTTACATGGAGGTTTATTACATCGAAATCCTTATGGGCGACAGGATGCATGCGAAGTATTTGAAAGGCAGTAGCTTCTGGACCTACAAAAGGAACAACAACGACTCTGTGGCCTTCAAACATGTACTTAACTACAGGAGCAAAGTGAAGATGGCGATCTCGCAGGTGTTCAAAGATGGCTCTACAACTAGTTTCTGGTTCGATCAGTGGATAGACCACACGAGCCTATGGGACCGGTGTGGGGAGAATGCGATGGCGCGTGTGTGTGAAGGCAAAGTGGTCAGCGCGATTCTGGATTAGGATGGTTGGAAGCCAGAAATCAATGCCTTCACTAGGCGCTATGCAACATACATCATGAGGAGTGCCATGGATCCAAATGTCGCCACTGATCACGGGGTTTGGGAGCATAATGGCTCCAGGGAGTTCGATACGATGAGACTGGTCTACGAGCTCATACGGGAGAAGCATCCAAGAATCGATAATTTCGAAGTCATCTGGATGAAGAAGGTTGCGGTCAAAATACAATTATGCATGTACAAACTGCTGATGGGTCGTTTACTTACTCTGGACAGGCTCGTTAGATTTAGGATGTGAATAGCTGATACCAAATGTATTATGTGTCGCCAGAGTAACGAGACTACAGAACATTTATTCTTCGGGTGCAGGGGAGACTCAGGTGTTGTGGAAGGAACAAAAGGCCAAACTTAACATTTTACCATGCTCTGATTGGAGCATACAGGGAACTGTGGATAACATTCAGATAAATAAAAAGAGAGGGTAGATGTGGTACTCGGAGGCTCGAATTCGATTGTCAGCTTCAGTCTGACATGTGTGGCGGAAGCGCAATAGACGGATATTTGAAGGGAGCTTCACCTCCATCATTGGCATTTCTCATAATATTGAAGCAGATGTAAGCAAGTTGATGAATACGGGCAACTGAGAGTGTTGGCCTGATTGTAATTGAGTTTTTCATTTTTCATTAATATATTTACCTTCTTCCAAATATATATATATATATATATATATATATATATATATATATATATATATATATATATATATATATAATGAGATTTTAAAACGGCTCAAAAGTGAGACGTCTAAGCCGTGTATATCATCAACCATTTTCCTCTTTTTTTTTAAAATAAAATTTAAAATTAACTACCTTTTTATTTTTTGTGTGGGGTAACCGAACCCTGTTTTCTCACGTAAAAAATTAAAAACCACCTAATACTGGAATATATTTAAAATTAAAATTATATTTAAACTAACTACATAACATTATCTAATCAAACGCATATCCAAAATTTTAAAAAAATAATCATAACAAAATATATTAAAATATATTCGAATTATATTTTAAATTTTTATATACTTTATTAAGACTATCATTGATTTTTTTATACGTACAACATAGTTGAACGTGACTAGTATATATAAGACGCTTGATATGTTCCTGTGTTTTTTTCTTTAAAGAAATATATGGAATGTTAGTTAAGGGGTGTGGAAGGTACTGTTAGACCATCTCCAATGATGATTTCTAAAATTGAGTTCTTATCCTACTTGGCATTGTACTTTAAGGAGATTTCTATCCTAGTTGGAAGAGTTTCTACAAAGAAATTGTAGACATACAAAAATGCTCTCCAATGGTTCTTCATTTCTGTCCTATGTGTCACATAGTAAAAGGACCAATTTAATGGTGTGGGGCCCAATAATAATTGTCACGAGAGATAGGAGAATTTCTATGAGAGTTTCTACATGTATAAACCCTCCTAGAAAGTTTTCATCCTACATCATTGCCACCTGGGATAGAAATGGTGATAGAAATTACCATTGGGAGAAGTTTTTTCTAAAATGAATTTCTTCCATAGATAGAAATAGGGAAGATAGAAACCCCCATTAGAGATGGTCTAAGTAGAAATCCTCCTAGAAAGTTTTCATCCTACATCATTGCCACCTAGGATAGAAATGGTGATAGAAATCACCATTTGGAGAAGTTTTTTTTTTTTTTCTAAAATGAATTTCTTCCATAGAAATAGGGAAGATAGAAACCCCCATTGGGAGAAATTCATTTTAGAAAAAACTTCTCCCAATGGTGATTTCTATCATCATTTCTATCCTAGGTGGCAATGATGTAGGATAGAAACTTTCTAGGAGGATTTCTACATGTTGAAACTCTCATAGAAATTCTCCTATCTCTCGTGACAATTATTATTGGGCCCCACACCATTAAATTGGTCATTTTACTATGTGACACATAGGATAGAAATGGAGAACCATTGGAGAGCATTTTTGTATGTCTACAATTTCTATGTAGAAATTTTTTCAACTAGGATAGAAATCTCCTTAAAGTACAATGCCAAGTAGGATAATAACTTAATTTTAGAAATCACAATTGGAGATGGTCTTAGGTCATTTCTTTTGGGAGAATTCCATGTAAAGATCAAAAGCATGAAGACGGATATGAAAGCCAACCCGATAGGGATCACAAGGGATCATCCATCTCCCATAGGTCACAACCCATCTACTTGCCAATCATTTCATGACATCTGTCCCCACAAGACCACATGCTCCTAAACTATTGCAGGGTGATCTCATCATGCCATGACCACTACTTCCATGCCATGCTGATTGATGTTCAAAAATTTAGTTTGAAAAATGCGGGTCCCTGTGATAATCTTTCTTAAATTTTATTTTAGAAACAGTTTTAGAGTAAGTAATAAAGTTATTTTCTAAGTATAGAAATTTTAATTTTGTGTTTGATTACTTTTATCTGAAAAATAATTTTAAAAAATAAATTTTGAAGATTCTGTTTGGTAAAATATTTCTAAAAACTATTTTTTTAATTGTGTTCCTGTGTCCATTATGTATCCCTGTGTCCAACAAAAAAATTTCTCTCATGTCAACTCAATTATATCTGTATCCATTTTGTATCCATGTGTCCAATGAACTTGGGCATGGCGGCCCCTGAGCTTCGGCTCGACGGCCAGTGTCGAGAGTGGACGGGTGCGAAAGCGGCACGAGGCCTCTCTAGCCGGCGCCGTCGGGACGGACGGAGAAGAGCCTGTACTCCCTCCTGTGGAGGTCGGCGTGTGAAACCCGTATTTTTATTTTAGTATTATTTTATAAATTAGATTAAATTATTATTATTTCCGGAATTTTTATTGTTGGTCAAACCCGTAAAATTTGTTATTGTATAATTTATTTGCTAAGTTGAATTTTTAGGAAAAACATATTTTTAAAATATTATTAATCCTGGAACTTTGATTTTTGTTTCGACCAGTTCTGACCCGTCCCGAACCTGATTTGAACCCAAGTTCGATTTTTTCCAAAAACTAATTTTGAAGTTCCCTAGTATTTATATATATAAATATCAATTTTCTTAAAAAAAAAAAAAAAAAAAAAAAAAAACAAAACAATTTCTTTATTCCTTAAACTTTCATTAATTCTCATTCTCATCTTCCTTTAAACCATCAGGGAAGGAAAACCTTTCCTTTCCCAAACGCACACTCGGCCGACCCCGACTTCTCTGTTCACCTCCCCAAACGGCCGAGGCTTCTCCTCTCCTCCCGTAACCCCCATTCTCTTCTCCTATTTAAACCCTTCTCTACTTCTCCACTCTCCATCCTCACTCACTCACCATTTTTTTTCCCAAATTCCTAACCCCGTGCCCTAGTTTCCCGAACGGAGCTTCCCGCCGGCTTTCCCCCTAGCCGCGCCGACTCCCGACGCCGTCGCCGCCCACCGGCGCAGCCGCGCCCGACCTCGTCGGCCTCCCCCGGTTCGACGCCGGCCGCCCCGTGCGTCCCGACCCCCTTCGCGCCCCTCCGGCGAACCCGACAGCGCGCCCCTTGTGCGGCTGTCCAGCCCCTGTCGCCGCCACTCCCCGCGAATCC
Source organism: Iris pallida (assembly GCA_029216955.1). NCBI lineage: Eukaryota > Viridiplantae > Streptophyta > Magnoliopsida > Asparagales > Iridaceae > Iris > Iris pallida. The sequence continues at coordinate 296,635 of JANAVB010032616.1, forward strand.
GCCACTTCTCGTCGTCGATCCCCGCAAACCTAGGTGCTGCCCCGACCCGAGGGTTCTCCGGCGCTGTTTCCGTCGGATCCGCTCCTAGGCGTGGCCGTGCTCCGCCGACCAGTCCCGATCCGTGCGCAGCACTGAGTAGCCAGTCTCGGGTGTGTTTGGAGTTGACCGATCCCGAGTTCGGTTCCATTTCCGTGGAATTGCGTGTTTCGAGTCCGAGGCATCACTTCGGATTCCTTCGATTTCGGTAACTTCTGATAGTCCCATAGTTTCTCTATTAGTCTGTGATGAAAAAAAACTGGTCCCCCGATTCCTTCGGAAATTCGGATTTTTCGGTTATCCTTCGGGAAATTTGGTTTTCTGTTACGTTTCTGGATTCGGAAAATTCGGATCGTTGTTCTGTGATTTTTTTTGGGTTCTGTGATGATCTTTCGGATTTTTTCGAATTCGGTTCGGAAATGTTCTGTGAGCTTTTGGAAGGATTCTTTGGTTAAGTTTCTGTTGGTTCTCTGAGTTCAGTTGGTTTTCCGAATCTCAGAAGAATTACTGTGGATGTTTCGGGTTCGATATTATTTTTAGTTCTGGTTATTATTATTATTCTGGTTGGAATTTGAGTTTCCCTGGTTTGGGATTATTTTGCAGGAAAAATCGGCGCGTTTCCCAGTTTTGGGTTATCCCGAAAATAGAGGGAATGCTGCCGAAATTTCTATAAAATTTGATTATATAATTTTAAAATGAATTTCGGAAAAGAATATTATTTTTGGATTTATTTGGGCGACGACCGTATTGGTCAATGGGCCCCAGTGAAATGCAAACGCACCGGTCTGTCCGGACATTGAGGCAGAGTAGCTGTAAGTAAAGATTGGACCAGTTCTGAGACTCATACTATTTTATTTTTAAATTAAAATTATTAGTTATTATTATTATGTAATTTTGTAGGTAAATTACAAGACTAACATTTTCTTTCTCTTATTTTAATTCATGGAAATGTAAGGGCATAAGCTTATTTATCTATTTTTGTAAATTTGTAATAATTAGGAATCAGCTGTGGATTTTCTGGTATTGTGAATGCGTAGGATTAATTAAATATTAATATTAATTATTAGTTAGAAATTCACGATTTTCTCATTTAAAGAAAAGAAAAATATTTTATATAAAAATACTAATTTTTCCCAATAAATTGATAAAAATAAGTTTTCCGAAATAAAAATAAAAATTTAGATTTCCTTAATTGTAACGCACTAGAAAAACGTGTTTTTGATTGTGTTGGTTAATACAAGACTAAAATTGACTAGGAGAACAAAATTTAGAGATTGTAACTAGATAATTCTAGAGTTGTGGTTTCTGAGACAAATTCCTGGAATGTAGGATTTCAAGGAAGAGTGTGACTGTTCAAATCCCGAAGTACCAATCTCGTCCAACTTGAGAAGTTTAAGGCAAGTACATTTATGTTGATTACAATTATTTAATAATCACTTCATTGCAATTTTAAACCACTGTTCAAACACGAACTCTTTCGGGAGTATTGACTGTACTGTTGGGGACTGGGGGAGTAGAGTAGTGGATATGACCAAATCCAAAATTAGGATAACTGACTGTATTAGCTTTCCCCTCTTCACACGGGGACAAGCCATACCGTATCGCTAGGATACTACTGTAACCCAATCCGGTCATATTCATAACCTATTCACATCACTGTACTGTATTATTTCAAAACTGTTCATCTTCAAAACTGTTTAAAAGTGCATGATTTTATTGATAAATTAATTGTCAAGATTAGCATAAATTGTACTTTGCTCCCTCCTGACTGGAGACCAACATTTTAGGTGTTTGAGTCGTTGAAGATCTGATGCCTGTTCCCGCAGAACCTGGAACCCAAGATCAGTAGAGCTGGATAGTAAATTTTTTTGTAACCAATGTATCAAGTGTAATTGCTGTATTAATGGTTGTTGTATTTCAAAATTTTAAATTGAATAAAAGATTTTATATTCGTTAGAATTTTTATCTGCATGAGTTTCACTACTGAATACAGCTTACTGCCGCCGTCTCAACAACGGTGCAGGCTGGGCATGATCCGATTCGACCCAAGTAATTGGGACCGGGTCGTGACACGGCATCTTCGGTGATGGCCTCGAGGTGGTGGAGGTAGGGTGGAGGACACGGCGGCGATCGTTCGTGCTCGTGACCATTGTTCGTGCGAGGGGAGAGTTGACTCCAGGGCCTGCTGGTCTTCGCCGCCAAGTCCTCGTCACCGCCGCCAAGTCCACCGTCGTCTAGGGCCCGCTGGTCTTCGTTGCCGTTCGTCCTTCTCTTCGCTGGTCTTCTCCGTCGTTCGTCCTTGTCACCGCAAAGTCCACTGCCGACCAAGTCGTGGGCCGAGCTCGAGGCCGCCAACTCCGTCCTCGAGCTGATCTTCATTTTTCTTTCTCGAGAAGAGAAATAAAAAGGAGGAGAGAGAGAAGAGCTGGTTAGGACTTGGGGGTTGGTGGGGGTGGGGTCCACCATTTTCTAAAACACCTCTTAGAAAATACATTTTTTCTGTTTCCAGAAAGTTGTATTTAAAAAGTAAAGTTTGAAATTTTTTTCTTCTGAATGTGATGTTTAGAATGGTGCTGTCCAAACGTTATTTGAGGGAGGGGTTGATTTATAACTCAGAAAAGTGAGTTATAAATCATAAGCAAACAGGCCTACCAAATTCTTACAACCTTCTTATAACCTCTCTCTTCCACACCTTACATATGGGTCCCACCTCCCCTCTCACCCCCTGCTACATGGGCTGCAGCCGACTCCATCACTTCCCTCTCTCCTTCAATATAAGTCCGACACGTGGCGGTTGTATGGGAATTGTGCACATTTGGTTGTAGGCATAGCAAAGCTCATTTATTTTAGTGGTGTTTTGTATTTTTACCCTTTAAAATATTTATATTTGTGTGTTTGCGCTTTAAGATTTCAATTGCATGTATACTTTTAAACATCCTAATTCTTGCATAGGTCAACATTTACGAGTACCATTCTACTTACCAAGAATTTACACTAATTGTCTCATTTATGAACTTCCTAAGAATCCTCACAAAAGAGACCATTCACAACAAATAAAACTTATAATGAATAAAAAAAAGTATATTCTTTTCTTAGACTAAGTGTCCAAAGTTTTTTTTTTATAAATATTTTTTGACGCAAAACGTATTTTTGTTCTTACATTATGTGTGGGCCTTAAATATTCAAGAATTCTTGTGTCAATGGTACAAACAGTTATAGATATAGATAATTAGTTTTGAATGCTTAATCTTTTTGAACATACAAAAATATCAATTATGATGTAATCTTATTAGTTTATACTAGCATATATAAACGTGTCTTGCACGTATTTTAATCTTCTTTTAATTAATTTTTTATTTGGGAAAAACAAAAGGCATTAGAATAGCAACTTATATATTTTTATTTTTTTCTATACAGAAATACTTACTTGTTCTCATTAAATTTAATGAACATTTTTTATTAGTAAAGTTAGGTAAGGACATGTTTGGAAGAAAAAGTTTACGGTGAAGCCAACATTATTATATAGTAGTATAGATGTTTGTGTGGGAAATAAATTATAAATTGCATATGTTTGCGGCAAGTAGGGGTGAGTATTCGGTTTATTCGATTCCAACCGAACCGAATAACCGAAAATCGAATTGGATCGAAACCGAATATGCAAAACCGAAACCGAACCGAATTGGTCAATAACCGAACCGAACCGAACCGAATTAATCGGTTCGATTTTCGGTTTATTCGGTTTTTGGGTTTATTTGTGTTTTTTTTGTTAATATATAATATATATATATATATATATATATATATATATATATATATATATATATATATATATATATATATATATATAAACTAAATTTTCTTATTCGGTTTTCGGTTTTGGACCGAAACCGAAACTCAAAACCGAAACCGAATAAGAAAATTTAGTATTTTCAAAACCGAAACCGAACCGAATCTCTTATTCGGTTCGGTTCGATTCGATTCGGTTTTCGGTTCAAAACCGAATAATGCTCACCCCTAGCGGCAAGCGTACCCATGCAAAAAAAAGTATTTCTTTGAGGATAGATGTGCAAATCCAAATTTTAAAGGGGGTGGTACGGTTCTATTTTGGAGTTTTAGGGCACCCAGCCATCTTTGAGGAAAATGGAACATTTGCCAGCTCATGCTTGTGTTATCTGCGCTATTTGGTTGGTGTCTTTTGGTTCTTTGCAATCAGTAGCACAAACAACACTCCCTAACTCCCTCTCTTATTCGTCTCCCTTTCTCTTCTCAAGAGGCATAGCCATAGAGTTCTTGAGTTTATTCTTGAATCCATGGCAACTGAGGTTTCTGCAACAGAACATACTGCTGAAGTGGTACGCACTCTCCAAGAGAAGAAGAAAGCCCTTTCATTTCTGCTATGTACTTTCTTTTTTCTTGGTTTATGCAGTGGTCACTTAGAATTTGATGGGGGAAAAGTCCAAGCTTTTTCTCTTTTTTTTGTGTTTTTATGGTAGGGTTATGGACTTGGAGCAATACCAAGTTGGCATTTTTCATGAGAAATTAGGTCGTAGGGGTTTAAGCAAGTTGTGGAACATGAACTGATTGGTACGAAATTTGGTACAACTACTGGTCTCTTCTAGGGACACAGGTTGAGATGTGGAGGAATACCCACATGAGATTTGTCATAAAGATCCCTTCTTGATTTCTAAATTTGTGTTTAATCTTTGTTATGTCACATAAGTGTTTGACAAATGTCCTGAAAGTGTTAATGATGAAACCAAGTCATAGTAGTTCTTGATTTATATACTCCTTTTTTGATAAAAGGGAAGTCATGCTAAATAAAGGTCAAGATAGCTATGAGGTTCATCTTAGATTGCTAGGATCAATCCCAACCCTTTGGTTACAAATCCGTAATTGATGAGGTATCACTTAGCCGCCTCCCCAATAACATTACCGAACATAGATGGATTGGTGAGTTGATACGATGAGGTAAAAAAGTATTTTTTCTTTCCGTTCCATTCATTTATTTGTTTTCCGTTCCATTCATTTATTTGTTATATATATATATATATATATATATATATATATATATATATATATAAGAAGGTAAGTGGGTTATATTAATAGCAAAGCATTTGGAGAATGGAGTCATCTGCCCATTCCCATTCCCCTTACAACTCTCGGCCCCTCCAACAAACTCTCGACTGCACTCAAGAACTACACCACTGACTAATTCCAGTTGGTAAGATCGCCTCTGTCCCTTTGTGGACCGAAAGCTGACACGAACAGACAGTTGGAAATGACCCCGATCTTCTCCTTCTAGCTCTCTGCTTACCGTTTGATTGTCCCACCTTCCTCCAGAAGTTTGAGCTACCTCTCATTCTCTCTTGTCAACATCAACAAGTTTATTGTCCTCTCGTGGAGTAGTCCTCCTCGTCCGTGGGGGCACCATCCCCTCCCGAGGCTTCTGTTGAGCTTTCCGTGAAAGTCCAAATTTGGGCCATGGTTTCGCACCCGACTACTCGAGAAGCCTTACAACAGGAAGGCTCTGCAGCCTTGACCACATTGGTATTTTTAGGTGGGGGATTGTACTCCACCACCTGCATTGCACCCGGGGGGCCGGATTCCATATCTTTGCCCTCCTTAGGCAAATGATCTGGGTGAACCACCAAATCCATGCTCTGGGGCGCAATGTCCTTCCGACCCAACTCATTCACCCTAGTGGGAGCAATGCATTGGGTGAGCTTACCGGGTTCGAACTCCCTCCTTAGGCAAGGAGGCAAATGATCTGGGTGAACATCTCCCGCACTAGCCGTACTAACTTTCACCGTACTAGCACCATGCAGATAATAGTGCAGAAAAGTCTCTGATCAGTCTCTCAGCAGCTCCTCCATGATGACCTCCCCAGTCTATATATAAGCAAAATTCATTCTTTCTATGCACAAGACATAGGATTGATAACTTCCATAACGATGAATACACTCTTATAAGCAACAAAGTACACACAAAGGGCCATCTATATCTAAGAAACAAAAGGAAAATTAATAGAAACATAAAGAGTAATAGTTCTAGTCTTAATTTTGTTAACTTTATGCTCTTTTGTGTTGAGTCTTAATGTTGTGTCGTTATGCTCTTTCGTCCCAAAAGTACATCTAAAATATTTTTCTAGCATTTTTTGTTTTTCTTATGGGAATGTTATTCATTTTCACTCTTTGGCTTACCATTTCATAGAGATGAGTGCAACTACCTCTAGCAAAATGTATATCTTAACTCTTCATCTAAGCTTTTTCTAGTCTAGGGGAACTTAGAGGTCACTTCTTGGTTGCATGAGCTTGAGCTTCATCTGTATTGCCAAAAGGTAGTCTACCTACGAGCCAACCAGCCTTCTAGGTTTTATCGTTGTCCATCTCATGCTCATAGATGCATGCCTAGGAATTTGGCCTCAACCTAGGAAGCATGGACACACCAAAAATAGATGCCATGTCATTATTGAACACATCATGGATACTACAAACTAAACTATGACAGACCAAAATAGTATCGTGTCCATTTTGTCGTGTCTGTGTAGTGTCGTGTCCTATTCATCTTCGTGCAAAATAGGCCCCAATGTAGACAGTTGACATGAGATCGATTGTCCATCATAAAATTGTGTCAATTATTTTATGAAACATTCTTATTCGTCGTAGCCTATCCCAATCTGATTGGATAAGGCTTGGATGATAAGGATGATGATGATAGCTGATTGGATAAGGCTTGGATGATAAGGATGATGATGATAGTTTCTCTTCCCACTTCTCTCACATACTTCTTTTGTTTTACTTAATTATCTTATCTTTATGGATATAGGCTACGCTACATTTGGTTTTTGCACTAAATATTATAAGGTTTTCTGAAAGTCAACCCACTTGTTTTTATAAAGGATCTTTATCATGAAAGATAGCTCAAATGTCTTTTCTATTTTTGGTGTTAGAAGTGGAGGCTACATTGTGAAAGAATGTCATCTAATTTTATTATAGGGTTCTTGGCCAATAAATACATTGCTTGTGAAATGACATCAATAACACTAACTAGAAATGAAAAATAGATAAAGCAAATAAATAATCTATTCTTCGATACGCTATCACAAGTTGAAACTTGGTGAAAGCAAATCCAGTTTGAAAAGAAAGAAATTGAAGATTATCCGGAAAAGGAGGCCGAGGCTTCGATACCAAAGAAATCTTGAAAAAAAACTGAAGAAACCATATGATGAAGACTGGGGCTCTGAAATCAAATAAATCCCATAATGATCCATAGAAAGTCAGGAATTCATAAATGAAGAAATCCTGAAAGAAGTCAAAAGAGAGTCGGGACTTCACAACAACAAAAAATCATAGAATAAATCATCCAAAGTAGGCTAGGGCTCCGGGATGAAAAATCCTCGAAGAATATCAAAAGTACGTTGGGACTTTGAAGTACGAGAAATCTTGAAAGAAAACATCTCAAGTAGGTCGGGACTCTAAACCGAGAGATCCCGGAAGAAAATATATGAAATATAATGTGGCTCAGAAAGACGAAATTTTTCTGAAGATAACAAATACGAGTTTGGGGTTTCTCGTATTGAAAAAATTCATGAAAGAAGACGGGGGCTTCGTGTATCAAAGAAAACCATAAAACCTGGGTTTGCTACCATGTTAAAACTAGAGGCTACATTGTAATCTTTTTTTAAATTTTTGCTGAGGCTTGGGCTCGAACCTAGGAGTAGTACCTTCCCTTTAACCCACACCAAACCCAACTATTGGACCACCTCCTAGTGGTACTAGATTGTGAATAGAATGACATGTAATTTTACTAGGGTTCTTGGCCAATAAATACATTGCTTATGAAATGACATCACTAACACTAACTAGAAATGGAAACTACTTAAAGCAAATAAATAATCTATTCTTCAACATTTGATTTAAGAGAGAGGGGCCCGCTGTATTCATGAGGTAGCAAAGTAGTCTTTTCTATTGTCTTTTCTAAAAGTTTGTATGATAAATGGTGTAGTTTAACCGAAGGACCTCAGCTATAAAACTTTTCCATTTTTTTTTTTTTTTACTTCAGTTTAATAACTCTCAGGAACTTGTACACAATTTGCCCAGAATTTTAGTAATAAGTTTAAAATCACATAACTCATGAAAGCTAATAATTGCTAAAAGAATTGTATTGTTCTTGACTTTTTTACTACCATATTTGACCCTCTACTTCAATAATTTATTATTGTTGCTATGTCTCCATACCTATAAACTTTACATTCTCTAGTTTCTAGCAAACATTCATCGCTTTTATTGTAAGCATAGTTTGTTAGTTATATTCCTACCATGGTTTGTCGTGTCATAGACAATTTTTGACACTTCTTATAAGTATTGGTATCGGTATTTTGAAGTCTTGGTTTCAGCAAATAACAATATACTTCATTAAAAAACTAAAGAAATATTTGATACATTTTGACATAATTGTATATATTGATTGTTGTTTCCTTTTAGTTTTGAATGTAATATTCAACATTGCTGAATCGTTCACCTACAATACATGGTTTTGAAAAGTTGCTAATTTAGATATATACTACTTAAAGAAACTTGTAACAATTACAAGGTGTCGGTAATGAATATTATGCAATATAGCATGTTGGTCTTGGGCACTACCGAATCATTTTGTCTACAATGGTCTTTCCCGTACTTCTCTATTTTTTTCAAATTTTCTTTGTTGTGCCTACATGTCGATATTGGCCAATATCAACTTGTGTCGTTGTGGGTCAGTACAGGATCGAGACTTTCCAATTCGGCATGATACATACGATACGTGATGGTATCAATCGATAATTCGATATTACGAAACTTGGTTTATACACTTTTTTCCATTGCCAAACACAATGTCGAAGAATATAGATATAAGCATAAAGATGTTTTCCTAGGATAGGCACCATATATGAACCTAAATTTTGTTTCTGCTTTTTAATATTGAATTGGTTTAAAAAATGATTTTTTTTGGGAAAGTTGTAACTGATAATATTCCACATTGAGGTCTTGAAATATCACGGAGACGAGATATTGTCCAAATTTACTAATTTATTGTTAGGACTAAGAAAATGCATCATAAATGGAGCACTTTGGCATTTATCCAAAAAAATGTAGGTATAGAAATGGGTTGTTATTCCTCTCCACTCTTGGCCTAATTTGTCATAGAGATGAAAGCATTTCCTATAGAAAATTGTATCATATTACCTCTCTTTGGCTATCTCTATAGTCTAGGGGCTCTTTATAGTTTAGGGAAAACTTGGAGTGTGCTCCTTGGTTGCATGAGCTTAAATGCACATCCAAAAGGTAGGTCTATCTACATGCCAACTAGCTGCCTATGTTTTATGGTATGACACACTATGTTAACTACCTTGGCTCATACATAGAAGTTCGATGCCAGGTCGACAATCGGTTATAAAAACTTCGTCAATTTTTTTTATGGAACTTTCTTATTCTTCATAGCTGGCCTTATTCTGATGGGAGAAGTTGTCAAAATTTTTATGGAGCTTTCTTATGCTCCATAGCTGACCTTATTCTGATGGAAGAATTTGTTATGGGGCTTTCTTATGCTCCTATAGCTGACACCATTACGATGGGAGAAGCCTTTGGATAATGATGATGATGTAAGATACAGAAAGTTGTCTCAACTGTTGGAAAATAATTTATACTTACAATATGTAACTTCAACAAGTTATTGAGCAAGCAGGTATAAAGGAGCTATCGGTTGTAAAAAGAGAGAGAACAATTTGCTTTTATGGATAGGTAACTACCATGCAAACTTTATAAGGTGATTGCTATAGGGATTTAGGGAGAAGATGGATGAATATACAATTTTCATCGATTTAGGGAATGTTACGTCCCGATTCCATAGAATCGATAGTCGTCCCCCGGGCGTGATGCCGTGCGAACCTAAATTGCGCTCGCACAAGGCATAGTCATAAGGTTATCTGAAACACAACAACAAGAGAATGCGCAGGGTAAAATTGAACACACATTATAAAGAAGGAAACTTAAGCTTTATTGATAATGAACATCATTTTACAGAATCGATACAAGGGCGCCGCGCGGGCTTTTTACAAACTGACTCCATTACAAAATGAACGTCGATGAGATAGCCATTACATACATTCATCCCTTGATTATACAACCAGAATTACAAAACCACCTGGGATGGTGGGAAGTCGCTCCATTTGTCTTCTGATCTTCAACAGCGGAGTCTTCAAAAGGTTTGATCCAAGCTTCGACCGCACGGACGAAGCTTCAAAACACAAGAGCGTTGCCCCCCTTCACGTAGCACGCTCCTCCCGATTTATCGCACCTGTAGAGAGAGCGAGGATCAGTACAATCAACATGTACTGGCGAGTGGCTAATTAATTTTCAGGCTCTCATTTGGTTCAAGAATTTAGATAAAATTATACAACTTGCTTTTAGTGGTCTTTCTAGCCATCCTAGATATTTTCATACGAAGCATTTTGACGAAACATAAACCAAGCAAGTTACACCAGAATTTTCTTCGGCAGAGCGCGCCGTGCGACATAAAACTTATCATCACCTTCCCTGTTAGTTGATAACAATTCATATCAAGTGTTTGATGTGGAGGTCACTGGCATTAACTAGCCATCCTGGACATAGCCTGGTAAACGGGACCCTTGCAACGCAAGTAGCGAGCTCCGATGCAAGTCTCCGTTTTACCGATTGCCTATTATCCAGCTCGGCTATAACCTGTTTCTTCCTAGGCCGAGTCGGTCCCGTGGCCCCGGGTTGCCGCTCGAAGAAACCATCGCCCTTGTCGACAAGTTGTCCATGACCGTGGTAGGTTAACAAGGTATATTTTAGGGTACCGTTGGGACTTGTTATGTAATCGATTCATTTACTTGGTTGTTTTGCAGGCCTAAAATAATTCTCTCCTTTCTACACAACTCATCTTTTTCTCTTCTAGCACATAGGACTTGTATTCTTCAAGCCAATCATTCAAATTCGATATCATTATCCGAGTTCTTATTTTGAAATAGAGGGTCGAGACGAAGGAGGTCAGCCACTCACCTTGAGTTTTTTTTTTTGCTTGAGGCTAGAGACTGGTTGGCCGCACTAGACGTCGCCTACGCGATTACCTGAAATCGCACAAGCAACCGATTAGAACACTGTATTAGGCAAGAAGTTCGATAGGAAATGCGAGTTCGAAATGTAAGCCATGAAAACCATCGAAAATATTCACGAAAACGCATTCAGAAAACCAAAGCCAAAACCAACGCAAGCGACGTGAAAAACAGTGCAACGGGAGGTCTCTCTCGACTCAGCCTCAGAGTCAATCCTCGAGGCGCTACCCGCTGAATATGGGACTTGGTTCCGAAGAAGCCATTCCATAACGTGGAATGAATCTTAATTCAACCGTTCCCGTTCGATCGATTCGATCGATCCCGACCTATCGGTCCCGACCGAGTCGATAGCGACAGTGTTCCTTTCTCGCGCACCCCGTGGACGAAGAACGGAGCACGATGTAGGGACGGGGCACTACACCATAACCAACAAAGAAAAAGTTTCGTCCTCGAAACTTAAGAACGAAACCTACCTCTATGAAAATAATGAAGGAAACTTTTCCTTCATCGCTGACTCGAGTTTCCATGTCGACTCTTCCGCCGCATGGTTCCTCCAGAGTACGCGAACAAGAGGGATCACTCGACTTCGCAACAGCTTATCCTTGCGTTCTAAGATTTGAACTGGCTCTTCAACGTAGGACAAGTCGGACTTTAGCTCCAACTGGCCAAAATCTACCACGTGGCTAGGGTCGTGCACGTACTTCCGCAGCTGAGAGACGTGGAAGACATTGTGCACACCTTCGAGCGCCGACGGTAGGGCAATTTTATAGGCCACTGGGGCGACCCGCTCGAGTATTTCGAACGGCCCTACGAATCTCGGACTCAGCTTTCCCTTCGCGCCGAACCGAGTAACTCCTCGCATGGGCGACACCTTCAGGAACACGTGATCGTCCACCTGGAACTCAAGCGGTCTTCGATGGGTGTCGGCGTAGCTCTTTTGCCGACTCTGTGCAATCTTCAGCCTTTCCCGAATTAGCTTGACCTTTTCCACAGTCTGTTCCACTAGCTCCGGGCCGAGTATCTGCCGTTCCTCGACTTCATCCCAGCAAATGGACGATCTGCACTTCCGGTCGTACAAAGCTTCATACGACGCCATTTGGATGCTAGACTGGTAGCTATTGTTGTATGCAAATTCCGCTAGCGGTAGATGGACGTCCCAGCTTGATTTGAAGTCAATTGCGCAGAGTCGTAGCATGTCTTCGAGAATCTGATTAACGCGCTCCGTTTGGCCGTCGGTCTGAGGATGATAAGCTGAGCTGAATTGCAACTTGGTACCCAGCGCCGATTGAAGGCTACTCCAGAATCGCGACATGAACCGTGAATCCCGATCAGAGACGATGGATACTGGAACTCCGTGCAGCCGTACTATCTCGTCAAGATAAATCTGCGCCAGGCGATCAACGCTCCAAGTAACTTTGATGGGAAGTGACAAATGAATGAGATGGATGAATTAAAATGCAGCAGAAAATAGGATAAGAAATGAATGTATTCTTGGGAAGTGACAAATGCCTCTAATCGAGGATTAGGTGAATGGAAATTGTTCGAGATGATTTGAACGTGTGTCAACAGAGACCAATATTTGCATCTCCATAGGAGGGGAATGTCATTTAGTTGAAGAACTGATAAAAGTCTACACAGACCAAAAGCAACATGCAAGGAAGCAAGAAAAGCATATGTTCTTTGCTATTATTCTAGACTAATATAAATAACATACTGATTTCTAACCTGTTGTGTGATCAAAATATACATGACATACTTAGCATGTTAACTATCTTATTCTGAGACCATTTCTGTCAAAATTTGGCTGTTTGAACTTTTCAGGTGGTTGAGGAAATTAAAGAGACTGAGAATGTAGTAAATGGTGGCGAAGAGAGTTCTTCCCAGTCCAAGGATCTTGAGGGGAAAAAGGAGGAAGCAAAAGTCAAAGAGGATTTAGGAGTTGCTGAACAATCTGCAACCGAATTAGAAGAAACGCCTGAAAGTCAGAAGGGTGATGCTGTGGCCAAGGATGTGAAAAAGGAGGAAGATCTTAAGGCTTCTAATTCTGAAATTTTGGCCAGTGCTACTGAAGAAAAAGAGGAAAGCACTGAACAAGAATCTGTCACTCAAGCTGTAGAACCAGCAGTTGAAGTTCACGAGAAGGAACTGAAGGACCATCTTGACGTAGCTAATATTCCTGAACCTCCTACAGAAGAAATTGAAAAGTCTGCAGAAGACTCGGAGGAACCTTCAGTGAAGGTATCAGAAACTGAGGAAGTAAAAGAACCTGCAATTTCAGCAGTGCCTGAAGAAGAGAATCCCAAGGAACTAGAAGTAGCAAAAGATCCGGTAGTTTCAGCAGTGTCTGAAGAAGAGAATCCTGAGGAATCAGAAGTAGCAGAAGAGCCAGCAATTTCAGCAGTGCCTGAGGAAGAGAATCCCACTGAATCACAAGTAGCAGAAGAGCCGGCAATTTCAGCAGTGTCTGAAGAAGAGAAAGTGACAGAAGAAGAGAATCCCAAGGAATCAGAAGCAGCAGAAGAGCCGGCAATTTCAGCAGTGTCTGAAGAAGAGAGACCCGAGGTATCAGAAGCAGTGGAAGAGCCAGTCACAGAGCCGGCAAATTCAAAAGCAGTGTCTGAAGAACACAAACTTTCTGAAGCAGATAAACCCACAGAAGAAACTACAGTGGCATTTTCTGTAACAGAAACTGAAGATAAATCTGAACCAACAGTAGCACCTACAGCCACAGAGCCTAAAATTACTACCATTACAATTCCAGATGATAGTGGAACTGCAGAGATATCCCAGGTCGAAACAATTTCAACTGAGGAGCATGAGATAAAGCCTGTGACTTTGAAAGAAGAACCGCTAGTCACTGACTCCAGCAATGAAGAAATATCTAATAAGCTTCCAGAGGTTCCTGTATCTGTAAATGCAGATCCGATTCCTGTGGAACCTCTTCCCTTAAATGAGCTCAAAGAAGTTGGGGATGAAATCCGTACTTCTCAAGAGGTTCCTGATGTATCAGAGAAGACCGATGCTAATCAGATATCTTCTGGAGGTGTAGAGGAATCTGTAACCGAAGAAAATATGAGTGTTGGTACCGATTCAAGTCCAGTTACTGAAATTGTTGAAGGGCTTCTGAAACCAGAAGACAAGGTCGAAGAACAGACTCAAGAGAAGATTGCAGTAGTCAAAGAACCAACTCTGAGTGGAACGACCCAAACGGACGATGCTACGGAAGTTTCCCAAGCCACATCTGAGGGTTCTGGAGGTGTTGAAAAGGTCAACGAAAAGATGGATGAGACTTCAGGAGCTGTGGTTGACCCCTCTGAAAGTCTGGATGCTGCGACTGAAGTTTCTCAAGTTGAGGGAGTTGAAGTTGCTGAAGAGAAGAATGTTAGTGTCGAAGGTGACAACACTACTTCGTTCCAGACGTCCAGAGATCTTGATGTGGGAGAAGGGAAAGACAGAGATACAACTACAGTTGATTTGGAAGATCCAGAGGGAAAGAAAGAAGAGACTGAAAAAGCTGCAGAGCAAAACACAGTCGAGTCTGGGAAAGATGGTGCAGACAATACAAAAGAGGTTACTGCAAAGCCCCCTCACCGCCAATCAAACAGCATTTTTTCGAAGGTGAAGCACTCGATTGTGAAGGTAAAGAAGGCTATCATTGGGAAATCCCCAAGCTCAAAGACCATGACACCAGAAGGAAATGATGATATTAAAGTCAAGTAATCTAGAGAGAAGACAGGATGGTTAAATGGATTTTGGCGTAGACTAGTTATGTGAAATGTGAGCTGTTGTTTCTTGTTATACTGTTGAACGCCGTTATCTTATTTGCTAGACCCTGCCTCTGTTCGTGTGCTCGTCGCAGTCATGTGTATATAGAAGATCAATATTCACTTGGAGGGGGATTTCTGCTGCTGGAGCGAGTTCCATTTGAAGGAAACGACTTGCACAAGGTTGGTTCATTGCTTCTAGCTTCAAAGTTAAATCAAGATATTACTTTTGTGCTGTTCTAGTTCCTTTTCTGTTTGTGTGTTTTGTTGGCTTTGTAATATTTTTTGTCAGGATTTACAGATATCTCTAGTCATTCTTCTAGTTGATTTGTGTGTTTGAATGTATCGATAGATTGTAAAATGTGAATTATTCTCTTTGGTTTGTATGTTCTTATGCTATACATCATGTTTGTTATGTTACACGCATGTAGGATTCTTTCATGAGCATGATTAATTTCCAGTCACTGATCATGCTACGAGCTTCCTATGGAATCTCTTCTCGGTGCATAACTGAGAATTGCTTGTATTTATCACAGATGTAGCTTATAGTACGAGTTTCTTAGGTTTTCAATTAGTACTTAGAAACTAGAGTTTCTCGACTGTGATATCTATTTTAACAGCTAAAACAGCTTAAATTTTGATCTAACCCTCATTCTAGTTGCACCTTCTCTATAATTTGCTCACCTCCTAATCGACGGAGCGTCCAACAATTCCCTTTTTTGCCAATTTATCATTGTGATCAATAAAATTGATATTTGATCTAATAGCTCTGCGCATGCTATTAGTGAGATTATCATTAAATTATTTGAAATATGTCATGTTTGGATCTCAAATCTTGTTCTGCATGTCAAACATTGCAACCTTTCAAATCCATGCGTTTGAACTTTTGTCCCCCTAGTGTCGGAGAATCAAAAATGTTCTTCACTTAAAAAGAAAGAGGCCAAAAAAAAACCTGTTTTATAAAAATTAGAAATTTTCACCCATACATATATATACGCTTTTGTGTGTGTGTGTGTGTGTGTGTGTGTGTGTGTGTGTGTGTGAGAGAGAGAGAGAGAGAGAGAGAGAGAGAGAGAGGATGTAATAGGACAACATATTGTTAACAACGGCTGGACAATAGAGGTGAGCGTTCAGTTTATTCGGTTTCAACCGAATCAAAATAGTTAGAGAAATTTTGAGTGGCACCCCACTTATTTTATACTTATTTAAGGTGCACCTCACAAGTTTACATGAATGTATGACACTCTCCACTTTTGACGGTTTTCGTCTAAAACGAACGGTCAATCCCTTTGACCAATTTTTTTGGACGAAAATACTCCCTGCCTGTTGTCCTCTTTCCCGCGTCAACTATCCGTCTCGTCCCGCCGTGCTCGGCCCCCCTCCACGGCGTCGCCGCACCCCCCCTCCCCGACCTCGCCGCACCCCCCTCCCCCCGGCCATCACCATCATCACCACCATCAACCATCATCACCACCACCAACCCCCTCCCCCCCCCTCCTGCTCCGCCCCCCTACCCCCACCGTCACCGCCGTCGTCGTAGCAGCAGCAGCAGAATCGAAGGGAAAGAGTGCATAAGAATCGAAGGGAAAGAGAATGCTTGCTCTTGTTCCTCCACACTAACTGATTAAAATTCCTAGTCCACAGTACTAGAGAGAGAAGGGGGAAGGAAACGAAGGGAAGAGAGGGGCTCACAGTTGGGCGGAGCGCTCGCACGTTCGGTGCAGCGGAGGCGGATGCCGGCGCTGAGGAGGGCTCGGGAAGAGGATCACAACCGCCGCGGCGGCGCGCTCCCAACGAGGCCATCACCATGGCGCGGCGGCCACCAGATCTGGGCGGTGGAGCGATCTGGTTCGGTTGCGGCGGTAGTTCCGCGTGCGGCCAGGCGGGAATGGCGCGGAGGAGGCGCGTCTCTCCGGCGCGGAGGCGGAGGAGACAGCGACTGGCCTGTGGGCTGCGATCGGGTTCAGGTTCACTCCCTCTCTCTCTATACTCTCTTTGTGTGTGTGATGATGGCGGCGGGGAATGATGCCGGTGGTGGAACGGCGAATCGATGGTGGCGGTGGATTTTGGTTGGCGATGTTGGGGTGGTGGCTGTGATGGTTTTGACAGTGGGGTGGTGGCTGGATTGATCGGGACGGTGATGGTGTGGGTGTGGGGCAGCCACGGGGTGACGGAGAGGGGGGGGGGGAGGGTGTCGGTGGTGGTGATGATGGTGGTGGTGGTGGTGGTGATGGCCGGGGGGGGGGGGAGCGGAGGCACGCCGGCGAGGTGACGGAGGGGGGGGGGGGCAGCCACGGGGTGACGGGGAGGGGAGGGGGAGGGGGGGGGGGGGGGGCAGCCATGTGACGGGGAGGGGGGACACACAAAAGGAGACAAGGACATTTTCGTCAAAAAAAATGGTCAAAGGGGTTGACCGTTCGTTTTGGATGAAAACCGTCAAAAGTGGGGGGTGTCATACATTCATGTAAACTTGTGGGGTGCACCTTAAATAAGCATAAAATAAGTGGGGTGTCACTCAAAATTTCTCAAATAGTTAAAACCGAATTAAACCCAAATTTTAAAATCCAAAATCGAAACCAAACCAAAATTAGCCAAAATCGAAACCGAATAACGATTCGGTTTATTTGGTTTCTTTGGTTGTATTATATAATGGTAGGGTTCAAAGTCGAAATCGTGGTTAAATGATATTAAAAATTACAATTTGTGTACATACATTTGTTGTATTTGCGTCCAAAGTTAGAATAGTTGTTAAATTACCAATGTTTGGTTTCAAAGCACATAAATAGAATTGTTGCTTTCAAAATATACACATTTTAATTACAATAGACATAAAATTAAGAGTATTTACATAATTGCACAACTCTTAATTGGTTTTGGACCAAAACCGAAAACCGAAATCGAATATTTTTTTTAGTATTTTCAAAACTGAAACTTGACTGAATTTATTCGGTTCGATTTTTGGTCCAAGATTAAATAATGCTCACCTCTACTGGGCAATGGTGTAACCTTCATGCTTAAATAATAAAATCCTAGAAGTCATAGTCTAGAAGTATTTTGGGTATAAAGCAATTTATTGTATATGCAATGAGGAGTTTCTAGGGAAGGGGATAAAACAATTTACTGTATATGTAGTATCGTGCATGTACGTGATGCGCCAATGTAATCAAATCTCAGTTATATTTTCATAAATTGAGAGCAAGAGTGGAAGAAGATATAATTTTGCTTGGATTGGAGGAAGAGTTGAGTGAATGTGTTTAATAACATTTGCTTCGATTGGAGGTTTTGAGTAGAAGGAAGATTAATAAAAAAATACAATATTTACAAAAATACCATTATTACATATGGCATAAATTTTGATTAATTTGATTGGTTTTTTAATTAAGACTTGTCAAAATATCTTCACAAAAAATAATAGCTACAAATATGATACATATATAAAGAAAATAACTAGAATCTAAATAAAATAAAATAAAGTAATATGAGAATTATAACCTTCTACCGTTTATAAGCTACTGAGTAGCAGGTTGAAAACAAAAAAAATATAATATTTATAGGACAAATAAAAAATATTTATATCTTTTTAAACAATTTTTTCGGTAACCCTTGATTTGGGGGTAAAAAAAGAAGACAAAATAAGACCGAACAAGCTTCCATTTAGCCGTCTATGACTTCCACTCTCAAACCAAGAAAAAAAAAAAAAAATCCTTCGCTTAACTTTCCTCGCTTAACACTCTTAACCTCAGTCCAAGTAAACCTTTAAACATGAAGAAATGCTAGAAAACTCTGGACAGAGAAAGCAAAATCATGTCACGGAATGTATATGCTTGTATGGTTTGCAGTCTTGTGACACTAACAAAGTGTTGAATTGCCTATACAATGATTTAGGCACCTGCTAATAATTTCAATCTTGTGACGCTAACAAATTGTTGAATTACTGTCGGCCCTGGAGTAAGCCGGACAATACTTGGGTAACCGTCCTCCTCCCCCCCCTGCCGCTGCTAAGGCAATCCTCAGGCTCAGTGTGATCCCACCAAAGGTCAGGATCACGGATGACCATCAGAACTGGCTCACATTAAGGATAAAAAAACAACTAAAATTAGCTTTGGATAGGACAATCAAATCCTCCGGGCCGGCCATGTACCTATACAATGATTTAGACACCTGCTAACAATTTGGAATGGTATATATAAACTTTGCAGTCAAGGGAGTTGGTTTGAAATTGCAACATGAATAAAAAGTAGTAGCTGGTTTGCAGCCCACATTTTTTTTTACTTGTCCGGACTTTAGGCACGGGAATTTGCACATACTGGATTGTATGTCTTTTAGATTCATTGTCTCCAACTTTCACTATTTTAAATAGAATAAATAATATGCTCTCGTGGCTTGATCCACTGATTTTCTACCGTTCAGCTAGCATTTTATGCCTCTTCTTGATAACCACAAGGGCCACTCGAATTCGGCCATTTCTATTCAAAGCGGAAGATTTTTGAGTAACACTGCTCTTTTTCGACAAATTATTATTGAGACTTTCTACTTGCCGTTGATGTCCCCAAACTGAAATGCACTTATTAAAACGTATCCGACGTATATATGCAACATCTCTAAATGTCCATCCATCCAGTAGTATTACGGAAACATCCAACTTGAAGTTTAAGAATTTTTGTAGCTAAGAGGACATCTAACTTGGAAGTTTAAGAATTTATGTAGGTAAGAGTGTCTTCTTGAGATATTGCCTATGTGTATAGACAAATTGGAATGGGACATATTGCTACTTGTAAACTTGTTCCTACCAAGGTCCGAGCTCTCTAGCCTAGTGGTATTAGAGCGGACATCCAGAGGGACCGGCAAGGTTCGAGTCTCCCAATTGTGTGTGTGCGTGGGATTTCAAAAAAAAAAAAAAAACTTGTTCCTACCAAGGAATTTGGTGGTAGTTTCCTAAGAGATATTAGGGTCTCACTAGAACTAAATAACCCTTTTCGGGATATTTAGTTTTAGGGTCTCACACATACATTATGGATATTAGTAGGGCTGCAAATGAGCCAAGCCGTTCGCGAGCTGCTCAAAGCTCGGCTCTATAAAAGCTCGTTTGAGCTCGATTCGTTTAGTAAACAAGCTGAGCTCAAGCTTCATTTTCGAGCTCGTTTAATAAACGAGCCAAGCTCAAACTTAGAAGTACTCGGCTCGTTTGAGCTCGCGAGCTGGCTCGTTTGAGCTCGCGAGCTGGCTCGTTTAGAAGCTCGTTTAGGAGCTCGTTTGTTCGTTGTTGAATTCTAATTCTCTCTCTCTCTCTCTCTCTCTCTCTCTATATATATATATATATATATATATATATATATATATATATATATATATATTGTTAATATTACATGTACTTGAATTCAAATCTAACTAAATTAAAATCGAGCTCATTAAACTTAAAATAAAGCTTAATGAGCTTGAAATAAAGTTGAGCGAGCTTGATTTTGAGCTTATCAAGCTTGTTTATCAAGCTTGCTTATCAAGTCAAGCTCGAGCTCAAACCAAGCCGAGCTCAAGCTTATTATAAACAAGCTCGAGCCAAGCTCAAGCTCTAAAATTAAAAATTTATCAAGC
Organism: Iris pallida; assembly: GCA_029216955.1. Classification (NCBI taxonomy): domain Eukaryota; kingdom Viridiplantae; phylum Streptophyta; class Magnoliopsida; order Asparagales; family Iridaceae; genus Iris; species Iris pallida. The sequence goes on from JANAVB010032616.1 coordinate 317,137, forward strand.
TCGAGCTCGAGCTTGAGCTTGAGCTCGATTAATTCTAGTCAAACCAAGCTCAAGCTTACAAAAGCTTAGCTCGGCTTGGCTCGTTTGCAGCCCTAGATATTAGGATTTGAATCTCGAAATTGACCGATGTTAGAGTTTGGGTTTTAAAATCACTGTTCACATAGGCTAATGAATAGTAATTTCAAGATCCAAATTCTAACATAGATTAATTTCGAAACCCAAATCCTAATATATATATATATATATATATATATATATATATATGAGACCCTAAAACTAAATAGCCCCTTTTCCTTTCAATACCTTTTGTTTTAATTTGGCTGCAAAGAAAGCCCTCAGGGAAAATTGGGTCCGTTTGGATAGTTTTTCTGAAAATATTTTTCAGAAAAGATGTTATAAAGTTGTTTTCTGAAAATACATATTCTGAATTTGCGTTTGGTTGCTTTTATCTCAAAAAATAGTTTTATAAAAAAAAAGTTAAAATTTTGTTTGGTAAAGTTTTTTTCAGTATTTTTTTAAGCTGAATGTATGTGTCCTGTGTCACAGCTGATTTCTCATCTCTGTGTCATGTGTCCTCCCCTCTTCCCGACTCCGTGTCCCGGCACCACGACAACCAGCAACGTCGAAGTAGGGCCCGCAGACGCCAAAAACGTCGAACTCGGGCCGCATACGTCGAAGTACGCCTTCCCCGCAGGCGGGGAAGTGGAGACGCCGCCGCTACCCTATGTACTCGTCGTCGTCCTAGTCGACGACCTTGCTGGCGGTCGAAGTCGTCGTCGACTTCGACGTTGCTGTCTCTTCATCAAGGTCGAGGTGTCGTTACCCTACGGCTGCCGGCGACGTGGGTGACGGAGACGCACAGGGCGCAGCGGACCGACGAGGGGAGCTGCAGCGGCACGCGGTAGCTAGAGCAGTTGATCGGCTACAGCACCATCGAAAGAAGAAGAAGAAGAAGAAGAAGAAGGAAGGAACCAAGCCCGAGGCGGAGCCGAGCGCGAGACCGGAGTTAGGGTTAGGGTTTTCGTCTTCGTCCTCTTCGTCTCACGCTCGAGCTTGTGAGAAATTTTGCTGGAGAGAGAGAGAGAGAGAGAGAGAGAGAGAGTTGGGGGGGGGGGGGGGGGGGGAGGGGGGACTGTGGAGGGGATGTGGGGTGTGGCCCTCCCTGCTGGTGTGAAAAATCGCACTTTGAAAACAGTTTTCCTCACCTTTCCCAAAACAAAGTTATAACTTTGATCTTAAAAAAAAAAAATTCCTGAAAGCAAACTCTGAGTGAAAACTGCCAAACAAAGTTTACTCCATATTCTCCATTTAAACTCAGAAAGCTGAGTTTAAAATGAGAACCAAACAAGCCCACGTGAACTAGACGGACCGTTTCTCACTAAAGAGAGTGATGGAGAAAGAAAATGCCTCTTTACTATATATAGATCGAAATGGTAAGATGCAACCCTTATCGTCAAATGGCCCCAATTTGCTATCTACGCCGATGATTATCACCACTTCATCATCTCTGTCAATACGGAACAAAGTCTTGAGTGTTTCTGATAGTTTCAACGTCAACTGTTCGAAAATGGACGACTTAGTCGTTGTGAACATTATCACTTCGACTTTAGTTGATTTGTAGTTTCCACATACGCAAACCACTCAAGTTTTGACGTGCGTATGCTCCTAAGCATTGATTAGTTTGTACATTGAATCATCTCGCCATAAGGATTTCATCAGGCTATAGCATTACTTAATGTGTCTCCACAGTGCAAGTTATATAAGGTCAGGTCATTGTAATTGAGACCCACAAGTTTTTTTTCAACTTGTTTTTTCCTTTTCGAGTTTGTCGATGATTGTATCTGGAGTTTCCTCATCCTTCTTGTCGGCATATAATATTGCCAAGTGTATGAGGCTGCCGGTAAGTTAAGCCTAGATAAACTTGATCACTGTTAAGCAACATAACTAAGTCTTCAATAATTATGGCTAATGTGTTATATATAGATGAAAATTTTAGAATCTAACTAAATTAGGGACTTGGAAAAATTGAAATCTTCAGTTGACTCTAAATTGGTTAATATATAGTCACATTTCCCCCCTTGGTAATTTACCCAGGTTGGGGAATCAAAAGTGTAGGCAGTGAAAGTATAAAATCTGAATAAAAGTATCTTATGCCTCCTTTTTCTAGAGCTCCTCCTATGCATGATTTTCCAGTGAATTCTGAGAACCACCAGAACCAGAAACATTCCAAAAATCAGTAATGTGTCCACGTCACATCGTGTCAGACACTGCACATACGCTCTGAATTACACCATAACACGCCGAAATATGTGTTGTGTCCGTGTCACCATATTCGTATTATATCCTCTGTCATATTTGTGTCCGTGCAACATAAATGAATCCAAGGCCTTCATTACTTTAGGGTAGTCCATGGTAAACTCTGGTCAGGAAGTACTTAGTCGCCAAACTTGACTCTGAATTTTTTGCAGGTGGAATTCTAGCTAGTTTCTCAAATACACTATTAGATGAACATTGGAATTATATCATTTTAATGCTTAGTCCACAAGCCAGAAACTTTGAAATGGCTATCTAATAGAAGTCATCTTCTACTTCCTCTATCAGTCTACATCTCAGGAGTCCAATTTATGAGAAAATTTTCCATGTGCCGGGCACACCGATCGCCTTCCATATCAAGCCGTTAGATTGCATGGGGATGTGTACATGCACACATCCCGACACAATCTAACGGTAGAGGACGAAGGGTGCACGCCCAACACATAGAATAATCTTTCCCAATTTATCAAGAAAGGCTCCTTTAATAGTAGCTATGCTTGTTTATGAAGTTGTAAACTCCTTCCGTACATCTGCGTATCCTTGGAATGGTCCTCAACATCAACAATGCACAATTAGATAAATTCATAATGAACCTTTCTAGATTATAATTCACAACTCCTCTTCCAACTTAGAAAGTTCTAGTGCACTTATATACAAGACATACAGGAAAACTCTTTATTCCAGTAAGAACTTCTTAGAAAGAGATAATTACCACAACTACTCGAAACTCTTTCAGACAGCTAGAGGTTTGAAAACTATCGGAAGCCCTGACTGTGGTTGTAGCGTAAGCATGTCTGCTGGCTCGTGCTTGTAACCGGGGGAGAGGGTGAACGAGAACCTCTGAAGGATCAGCGCTATGACCATCTTCGCCTCAAGCATCGCAAAGTTCTGGCCGACGCATGTTCTTGGTCCTATCGAGAACGCTAGCAGAGCATTCGGATGCTTGGCAGCCTTCGCGACCCCGTTCTTGAACCTCTCTGGACGGAACTCGTTTGCATCGTCGCCCCAGAGATCTTTGCTGTGATGGATGACCGCAAGCGGCAGTGACAAAATCGTGCCTCTAGGTACCATCAGGTTTCCCAGGTTCATGTCTTGAGCAGCCTTCCTTACCACCAGCATTATCGGGCTATAGAGCCTCAAGGCTTCGAAGAGAACCATTGACACCTGCAGAGGGATGGAAAAGTGATGCAAACTGAAGGAATATATTGGGTTATTTAGTTTGGGTCTCGAAATTGACCGTTGTCAGGACTTGGGTCTCAAAAATTACTGTTCATTAGTCTATGTGAACAGTAATTTTGAGACCCAAACTCTAACATAGGTCAATTTCGGAACACAAACCCTAATATCCATGTATATGTGAGACCCTAACTAAATATCCCGAATATATTGGACTGTTACTTGTGGTTTTGAGCAGGCTTACCAGTTTAAACTTGCTGAGGTTGTCTGCACTGGGAATGCCCGTCCCGCATTCCTTCATGACTTCCTCTCGTAGCCTCTCTTGCCAATCTTGGTTCGTGCTCAACAAGAACACGGTCCAGGTTAGCAAATGGGAGGTCGTCTCGTGCCCGGCAAAGAAGAACGTCTTGCACTCGTCTACGATCTCGTCCATGTTCAATCCTTTGCCCTCCTGCATCTGGGTGGACTCCATCATCAGTCCGAGTAGATCGTTGCTGCTGCAGCCCGAGTTCTTGGAACTTAACCGGCTCTGGATGATGTTCATTAGCGTGTTCCTTATTTTCCTTTCAAGTTTCCACCTTTGTCGATTCCTCTCGGTAGGAAGATACCTACAAATAGAATGTTTTTAAAATCCTCACTGTTAATTACTCTTATTAGAAGCTTTTAAAGGCGAAGGTTACTTGTATCCAGGGATTTCTCTGTTCAACATAACAGCTAAGATTAGCATCTGGAGCTCCTTCTGTGCCAGGAAGACTTGCTTCCCTTCCCTGTAACTGCTCCCGAAGGCAGAATGGGAGATGATATCTGCCGTTAGCTCCTGAAACTGTCCGTTGACCTCTATATCATTCAGCTCCCCCTCTGCTTGAACTGTCCGGCCACGCCAACTATCTAGCATCGACACGGTGCAGTCTGCCATCTTCTTTATCATCGGCTGTAGATCATAGATTGCACAACTATGTTCATCATCATAAATCCGATTTACTATCCTAGAGTACTAATGCTTGGAAGTTACAAACTCGATGTGAAAGAATTCAATGAAGAGAGAGAATGGTAGCTGCTACTCTAGAGTACTAATGCTTGGAAGTACAATGGTAGCTGCTACTCTTTATTTCCTTTTTAGTCCAGACTACAGTCCGGGACAGTCCAGTTTAGGACAGTCCAGTTTATGCTCCGCCACTGGTTCGAGTTCTAACTCCCTTTTACCAGCTGCAGCACTTGATTGCTGCTACAACGTTGAGATCAGTTCTAAGTACTCAAAGTGGGATCGTGTCGGAGTCTAGTTGAAGAATGTAATAGTGTTTGTTCTGGGTCAAAGGATTGGGACTCGAGAGAAAGGAGGAAAGGAACCCGACCTTGAGCTTATCCATGGTGAAAGCAGGGTTGACTACTCTCCGGTGTCTGGCCCACTCCGAGCCGTCCGTTAACACCAAGCCCCTACCCAAGAGTGCCAGAACGTAATGGCCTGGGGCAGTCTTGGGATAGAAACCAAACTTGTTTGATAGAACTTGTTTGACATGCTCCGCGTCAGTGATGACGAGCCTCGTTTGCGCCCCAAACCTGTAGAAAAATGTTTCTCCTGTGCGATACACAAAAGTGCATGGTAGTTTATGTTTCATGAGTATTACAAGTACTATTTATATTCCGAAAATAAAATAGTTACACTAAACTTCTGTCTGTAGTGATAGTCCGTGTAATTAGTTTCAAAGTAGAAATAATTTTTTTGTAGTATATATAGAAATAAAACACCGATCTCCTATGTTTCATGAGTGTTGCATGGACTACCCATATTCCGAAAATAATTTTCAAGAACATGAGGAAGAGGATACCGTATTGAGACATCCACTTAGCGTAGTGGGGGAGGACTCTAGGAACGATGTCGTGGGAGCGGATGTCCATCTTTGTCCCCCTTGCATCCTTCTTCAACCTCTTGATCTCCTCCAGGCTCCCCGACCAGAACGTGGGAGTAGGACCCCTCAGCCCTTGCCTCCTGAGCCTCCGTGTCGTGTCGTAGGGCTTCCATACCAGATTCACCAAGGCTCCCCAAAGGACCGATACCAGTATCACCAACAGAGCTCCACAAATCAGCTCAAGATGCTGATCCATCAGTTCCTCCCTCCTTCCTATGGTGTGTCAATGAAGTTGAGTGGTAAATATAGAGGAGTGGTTTAGCCTGTCAGGTGAGCTCATGGGTGATGCTAGCAAGGGGGGATGGGCCCTCTTTTTCGTGCGAGGACTCCAGATCGTTTGACATGGCATTATTGTTTGCAGCATTTGTAAGTGGATAGTGTTTCAACATGACAAAAATACTATAAAAAAGCGAGGGACGTTTCCGTCCCTCTTATGATATATTTTGTCGCTAAACAAAAATAGCAAGGATACTTCGGTTGCTAGCTGTTTAGATTCAGTCGATGGATCAGCGACGGAATAACAGCGTCTGAAGAAAAGAAAGTGACAGAAAAAGAATCCCAAGGAATCAGAAGCATCAGAATAGATTGTACATTCATCGCTAAGTTAGGGACTAATTTAGCGACGGAAATAGCGACTGATACTCTTTGTGTACTAGATAATAATTATATCATGCATAATAGCGACAAAAAACAATTAGTCGCTGATCCGTCGTTATGTAGTAGTTATTCGGCATGTCGATGATGTGTCGCTAGTCAATCATTGTTCTATCGCTAATTTGGATAATTTTTTTAGAATCAAATATTTTGATTATTTATAAGGGCACATCCAAAGTTGATCAGAGCTAGCCAGGATTGAGGCTAGTCCAGGTTTGAGAAAAAATTACTCACGACATCTCATTTTCTTACTCATTGGGCTGTCCCAATCCCACACACCTCCAAACACAAATTTTGAGCTTCATTTCAAAATTTTACTCTCTTCAAAAATTCTAACTTTTTTATTCTTCTCCACTATTTCCATTCTCACAATCTTCATCAAAATCCTGGTTTTCTTCTCATCTTCTTCTTCTTTTCCACCATTTTGATCCTCACCATCTCCATCAAAATCCTAATTTCCTTCTCATTTTCGATTTCGATGGCACCCAAAGACTCCTCACAAACAATGTACAAGTCCTAATATTTTTTTTCCTCACAAAGAATGCATGAAAATAAACCCTAAAACGTATATTTCACTCCATTATCAAGATGAAAATAAACCCTAACATATATTTTTTTATTCGGCAATTTCGACTTTAGCACTGCCAGGAATTGTGGCAGTCCTACTGTAGAGCAAGTTCCTTTTAGGACTACCACAATTCCTGACAGCCTTCAATATTTCTAGGACTGCCAGCAATTGTGACAGTCTTGTTGTACAGCAAGTCCATTTCAGGACTGCCATAATTTCTGGCAGTCCTTAATACTTCTAGGACTACCAGAAATTGTGACAGTCCTGATATGGACTTATTTTTTCTACAACTAGGTTTCATCCATAATTTCTTCTACAACTAAGATTTCATCCATAATTTCTTCTTCTATTAATAAAGAAAAATTGGTTAGTAGATTAATAGATTTGATGACTCAATTTCTTCTACAACTAGAGATTCATCCATAATGCCAAACAAGAAGTGAGAAAATAAACTAGGGTTTGAAGAAAGAGATCTGAGAAATTAGAAGAGAGCAAAAAAATACTAGGGTTTGAAAAAAGAGATGTTCTTCTTGTTCTTGTTCTTGTTTTTTTTTTGGTTATTATTTTTCTTTTTCTTTTTCTTATTGTGAGGAAGGAGAAGAGAGTAAAAAAAAAAAAGTTGACTTATATACTTACATTTGGGCTAGCCCTGAGTAATTTTTTTTAATGACAAACTTGTAAATAAATCAGAGTTAGCTTTGGGCTAGCCCCGATCAATTTTTGATGTGCCCTTATAAATAATCAATATTTTCTGCTACACGCAATATGTAACACTATATATATATATATATATATATATATATATATATATATATATATATATATATATATATATATATATATATATATATATATGCGCGAGGTGCAAGGTGCGCGGACCAAAAGGTGCGCGAGATGTCATCCCTACCAGCAAGTTTTTGGCCATGGAGTTTTAGAAACTTCCAATACCCATAACTTGGGCTATAGAACTCCAAATTGGGCAAAATAAAGGTCTAAACTGAATGAAATTGAATTCTCTACAACACGAAACAAGTATTTTTCGAAAAAGAGTAAGTTTGATAGATCAAAATCATAAAAACACATAAACCTTAGTTTTTGGAACATATATCTACTCAAAACTAGCCATCAAAACCGAAAATAACAAGTACTAAACTTGTAGGGGATGATGATAAGAATAATATAGACAAACCATATCAAAAGAAAAATCAAGAAATAAAAAATGCAAGAATCTCTCCATTTGGTGCAAGATGTACTTGCCTAATGGTGGTGGTGGTTGAGGAAAATGAATGAAAAGTTATGAGGACAGAGAAAAGAAAGAGAATATATATAGTAGTGTTGGGTTGGCTTAAGAAAACCCTAATCTTAAGCATGCTCTTAACCATTTTAACTAATGACATGATTTGTCGCTACATGCAACAACTAATAGAAAAAATAAATTTAAAATGGTGCACATGCACAAAATACCATATGCCATATACAGGAATCAAGAAGGCAAATACGTATATCGGAAACGGGGAGTGACATCTCTACCCTCCTTAGAAAAATTCTATCATCGAAATTTCTGCCAAGACAAGATTGAGAAATCATGACAAGCAAGTACATTTAATTATAAGACCAACTATACATGCAATTATATCAAACCTATCAGGCATTAGAGAACAACCTTCCACCCTAATGGGTGCAATTCAAGCATAGAAACATGTTTCAAAGGCACAAGAATAAATATACCTTCTGAGTCGAACAAGTGCGGATATCGAGATCTAATCTCTTCCTCGCGCTTCCATGTCGACTCACCTGGTGAGTGATGGCCCCAAGCGATACGGACAAGACTAATAGTCCGGTTCTTGAGCACATTCTCTCGCCGATCCAAAATGGATACAGGTTGCTCCTCGTAAGTCAGGTCGGTACCGACGACCAACTCAGAATGATCTAGGACGTGACTCGGATCCAGGACGTACCTATGCAACTGAAACACATGAAACACATCATGTACATTATGTAGCGAAGGCGGAAGGGCAAGACGATAAGCAACATTGCCTACCCGAGCGAGAATTTCAAATGGACCAACATATCTAGGACTAAGCTTTCCTCGTGTTTCAAATCTAATGATACCCCGAGTAGGCAAAATCTGCAGAAACACTTGGTCATCAACACCAAACTCTAGAGGCCTACCTGATCTGCCCAGTGTCGGTGTCTGTCCTGTGCAACTCGAATCCGCTCTCTGATCAACTTGACTGTTTCTACGGTCTGCGTGATCATCTCTGGTCCTAATAATTTTCGTTCTCCCACATCGTCCTATGCCAGAGGGGACCTGCATTTTCTTCCATATAATGCTTCAAACGGTGCCATCTGTATACTTATCTGATAACTATTGTTATAAGAGAACTCTACTAAATAAAGATGATCTTCCCAAGATCACTTCAATTTCCATTTCCTGAAGATCTTCCAAAATATGCCTCTGCGAGGTTAAAATGAATGCACCACCTCTCATGCTCAAGGCATCTGCTACCACATTCATCTTGCCTGGATGATACTGTAGATTCACATCGAAGTCCTTCAGTAACTCCAACCATCTTCTCTGTCTCATATTTAAGTCCCTCTGGATGAATACATACTTCAAGCTCTTATGATCAGTGTAAATTTTCACTCGATCCCCATATAAGTAATGCCTCCATAACTTAAGTGAAAATACCACTGCTGCTAACTCCAAATCGTGGGTTGGATAGTTCTTCTCATGATCCTGAAGCTGTCAAGATGCATACGCTATCACCTTACAATGCTGCATCAGTACATACCCAAGTCCCTTTCCGGATGCGTCACAATATACTGTAAACCCTCCCGACCCTACTGGAAGCGTCAAGATCGGGGCTGAGTTCAATCTCTTCTTCAACTCTTCAAATGATGTCTGATACTCTGCTGACCAAACAAACTCTATATTCTTATGCGTCAAACGCGTCAAGGGTGCCGAAATCCTGGCGAAGTCTGCCACGAACCTCCTGTAGTAACCTGCCAATCCTAAGAAACTACGCACTTCTGCTACCGTCTTCGGAACATGTCAATTCTCTACTGCCTCAACCTTCTTCGGATCTACTGACACTCCTACTCCAGAAATAATGTGTCCCAGGCATGAAATACAATCCAACCAAAACTCGTATTTACCAAGCTTCGCATAAAGTTGATGCTCCCTCAAGGTATGCAAAGCTGTCCGAAGATCTTTCTCATGCTCTTCTTCATTGCTAGAATAAATGAGGATGTCGTCTATGAACACTACTACAAACTTATCCAAATATGGCATAAAGATACGATTCATCAAATCCATGAATACTGCTGGGGCATTAGTTAGTCCAAACGACATTACCAGAAACTCATAATGTCCATATCGCGATCTAAATGCTGTCTTGGGTATGTCCTACTCCCGGACCCTCACTTGATAATATCCAGATCGAAGATCAATCTTAGAGAAGACACAGGCCTTACTTAATTGGTCGAATAAGTCGTCGATCCTTGGTAATGGATACTTGTTCTTTACGGTTACTGCATTCAACTGTCGGCAATCAATGCACATTCGCGTCGATCCCTTCTTCTACTGATTTTCCACCGTTCAACTAGGATTATGTCTCTTCTTGATAACCACAAGGGCCACTCGAATTCGGCCCATTTCTATTCAAAGCGGAAGATTTTTGAGTAACACTGCTCTTTTTCGACAAACTATTATTGAGACTTTCTACTTGCCGTTGATGTCCCCAAACTGAAATGCACTTATTAAAACGTATCCGACGTATATATGCAACATCTCTAAATGTCCATCCATCCAGTAGCATTACGGAAACATCCAACTTGAAGTTTAAGAATTTTTGTAGCTAAGAGGACATCTAACTTGGAAGTTTAAGAATTTATGTAGGTAAGAGTGTCTTCTTGAGATATTGCCTATGTGTATAGACAAATTGGAATGGGACATATTGCTACTTGTTAACTTGTTCCTACCAAGAAATTTGGTGATAGTTTCCTAAGAGATACACATACATGATGGATATTAAGATTTGGATCTCGAAATTGATCAATATTAGAGTTTGAGTTTTGAAATTACTGTTCACATAGGCTAATGAACAGTAATTTCAAGATCCAAATTCTAACATAGATTAATTTCGAAACCAAAATCCTTATATGAGACCTTAAAACTAAATAGCTGTCACGCCCCAGAACCAGAATACTGGAGAGCGGGGGCGGACATAGCCAGCTACGTATAATGAAATGGAATCCATCTCACTATACGGTCACGGCTGTCTAGAAACATGAGGGTTTATCTATAAGCCATCAGTCTCTTAGGGTCAATAACAAGCCTAATGTCCCAATCTCGACAAGTAATGATAGTAACAAGATATCAGATCACCAAATATACAATTGTAAGGCGTCCCAAACATTACATATCCAGATGATCATGAAGCTAGTCGTACAAAATGTAAGGACTATCAAGAGTTAAGTCATACATGATCAACCTCGAGTTGCCAATCATGTTTACAGCCCGTAGGCAGACAGAAAGTAAAGTGCATCGAGCTAACAGGTGCTCGTCGACTAAATGCCTCAAAAGAATAATGTACAATTACAGTGGGAGAACAAAAGAAATCCACTCGTTGCCAGGATTCCCTCTAGTGGTCACCATCTGGCTGGAAAGTAGGTAGATCCTTTGCTGCTGCTCCGGTATCTGGCCATACAAAACCAGCTGGGTCAGATCCAAGAAAGAGCAAGTGCCACAAAGGAGGCCACGAAACAAGAACAAAAGCCAGCAATCAGCACAAAAATCTAATATTAAAACTAAAATTTACGATAAACATGTCAGGATGATATACGACGAGATAACCATGGAACTATTCTGATAACCAGGTTACAACCCGTAAACCAAACAAGGACTGGGGTTGTAATCCTTCACCTGAATAGAACTTGGTTTTCCACCATTTATCGGCAAGATAATAATGTAAGAAATCAAGACAGGAAGCAATCTTGTACTGGATCAAGACATGGCTAGACTGGTTATATCTCATTCAATCAATCACGGCCAAGCAGATACTACGACTTACTACTTTAACTAACTAGGGTTATCACAGGCCTAATTACTAACAAGATGCAATGAGATTATTCCAAGTCCGGTTACCTGTTTGTTACTACCTGAGTAATCCCAGCAAGAAAAGGAAAAGATAGCAGGATATAGCAGACACACTGTAGTAAGATACATGTGTCCTAAGGTACCACACTCGACGGTGGGCTGGAAGTGCGCTCATCTCGACGGATAGCAACAAATCCCATGTATATATATATATAAGGCCGGGACCAAAGGGGCAACAGGTAACTAGGAATTTTTTCATGAACTATTTGATCCATCTAGTCATTAACCTAGCCAGATTCAGTATGAATTCCTGACCGTGGGAAACCAGGGATTCATGTCCTAGACATGATGCGAGACAAGACTGGTTGCTTACACAAGCACATTCAATACAATCACCCACGGTGTCAAGAATTCACTTAGCATGTCAAGTTAGCCGTCGCAACAACGTTAAGTTATCAAGTCATGCTACAAGTCAGGAGTGCGCCGTCACGGGCCACTATCAAGTTATCAAGTCACAAGGATTAATTACTAGTTACAAATTAGGTGTGCACCCCACTGGGTCACTAGCAAGAAGATCAGAGAATACCAGAAAATCCCGAGAGCCGTACTAGTCATAAACAATTACTTGAAAACCGTGTTAGGCCGTGTCGAGTCAAGATAGTTGTGATGTGTTGAACAGATCTCAGGAAAACCCAATCCACAAAAGAGAAACCAAGTCGAGAAATAAAACCAATACTCCAAGAGCTAATGGGTCAAGCAAGGGGGTCAGCGTGCATGAGTCATGCAGCGTACGCACAAGGGCGCGCTCGCAGGGGGCAGCATACGCGCAAGAGCACGCACGCAGGGGAGCTGCGTACGCACAAGGCACGCACGCAAGGGAGCTGCGTAAGGCACGCACGCAAGGGATCTGCGTACGCGCAAAAGCACACACGCAAGGGAGCTGCGTACGCGCAAAAGCACGCACGCAAGGGAGCTGCGTACGCGCAAGGGCACGCACGCAAGGGAGCTGCGTACGCGCAAAAGCACGCACGCAAGGGAGCTGCGTACGCGCAAGGGCACGCACGCAAGGGAGCTGCGTACGCGCAAAAGCACACACGCAGGGAAAGGGTCTTCTTCTCCATGGCTGAGAAGAAGCTCCAATGGCTCCCAAAACTTCAAACATCACAACTTGGCCATCCGAACTCCAAATCCAGATTTCCAAAGTTCCAACCAGGGTGAAATTGAACTCTCTTCCACATGAAAACATCAAAACCCATAAAAATCCAACTTAAATAGATCAAAACCATGTAAAACCGAAAATAGGGAAAACTTAGATTTAGAACAATGGAGACTCCAAATTTATCGGTAGAGGACGAAGGGTGCACGCCCAACACATGTAAAACCCATGGGGGATGTGTACATGCACACATCCCGACGTAATCTAACGGTAGAGGACGAAGGGTTCACGCCCAACACAGAGAATAATCTCTCCCAATTTATCAAGAAAGGCACCTTTAATAGTAGCTATGCTTGTTTATGAAGTTGTAAACTCCTTCCGTACATCTGCGTATCCTTAGAATGGTCCTCAACATCAACAATGCACAATTAGATAAATTCATAATGAACCTTTCTAGATTATAATTCACAATTCCTCTTCCAACTTAGAAAGTTCTAGTGCACTTATATACAAGACATCTATACAGGAAAACTCTTTATTCCAGTAAGAACTTGTTAGAAAGAGAGAATTACCACAACGACTCGAAACTCTTTCAGATAGCTAGAGGTTTGAAAACTATCGGAAGCCCTGACTGTGGTTGTAGCGTAAGCATGTCTGCTGGCTCGTGCTTGTAACCGGGGGAGAGGGTGAACGAGAACCTCTGAAGGATCAGCGCTATGACCATCTTCGCCTCCAGCATCGCAAAGTTCTGGCCGATGCATGTTCTTGGTCCTATCGAGAACGCTAGCAGAGCATTCGGATGCTTGGCAGCCTTCGCGACCCCGTTCTCGAACCTCTCTGGACGGAACTCGTTTGCATCGTCGCCCCAGAGACCTTTGCTGTGATGGATGACCGCAAGCGGCAGTGACAAAATCGTGCCTCTAGGTACCATCAGGTTTCCCAGGTTCATATCTTGAGCAGCCTTCCTTACCACCAGCATTATCGGGCTATAGAGCCTCAAGGCTTCGAAGAGAACCATTGACACCTGCAGAGGGATGGAAAAGTGATGCAAACTGAAGGAATATATTGGGTTATTTAGTTTGGGTCTCGAAATTGACCGGTGTCAGGATTTCGGTCTCGAAATCACTGTTGATTAGTCTACGTGAACAGTACGTAATTTCGAGACCCAAACTCTAACATAGGTCAATTTCGGAACACAAACCCTAATATCCATGTATATGTGAGACCCTAACTAAATATCCCGAATATATTGGACTGTTACTTGAGGTTTTGAGCAGGCTTACCAGTTTAAACTTGCTGAGGTTGTCTGCACTGGGAATGCCCGTCCCGCATTCCTTCATGACTTCCTCTCGTAGCCTCTCCTGCCAATCTTGGTTCGTGCTCAACAAGAACACGGTCCAGGTTAGCAAATGGGAGGTCGTCTCGTGCCCGGCAAAGAAGAACGTCTTGCACTCGTCTACGATCTCGTCCATGTTCAATCCTTTGCCCTCCTGCATCTGGGTGGACTCCATCATCAGTCCGAGTAGATCGTTGCTGCTGCAGCCCGAGTTCTTGGAACTTAACCGGCTCTGGATGATGTTCATTAGCGTGTTCCTTATTTTCCTTTCAAGTTTCCACCTTTGTCGATTCCTCTCGGTAGGAAGATACCTACAAATAGAATGTTTTTAAAATCCTCACTGTTAATTACTCTTATTAGAAGCTTTTAAAGGCGAAGGTTACTTGTATCCAGGGATTTCTCTGTTCAACATAACAGCTAAGATTAGCATCTGGAGCTCCTTCTGTGCCAGGAAGACTTGCTTCCCTTCCCTGTAACTGCTCCCGAAGGCAGAATGGGAGATGATATCTGCCGTTAGCTCCTGAAACTGTCCGTTGACCTCTATATCATTCAGCTCCCCCTCTGCTTGAACTGTCCGGCCACGCCAACTATCTAGCATCGACACGGTGCAGTCTGCCATCTTCTTTATCATCGGCTGTAGATCATAGATTGCACAACTATGTTCATCATCATAAATCCGATTTACTATCCTAGAGTACTAATGCTTGGAAGTTACAAACTCGATGTGAAAGAATTCAATGAAGAGAGTGAATGGTAGCTGCTACTCTAGAGTACTAATGCTTGGAAGTACAATGGTAGCTGCTACTCTTTATTTCCTTTTTAGCCCAGACTACAGTCCGGGACAGTCCAGTTTAGGACAGTCCAGTTTATGCTCCGCCACTGGTTCGAGTTCTAACTCCCTTTTACCAGCTGCAGCACTTGATTGCTGCTACAACGTTGAGATCAGTTCTAAGTACTCAAAGTGGGATCGTGTCGGAGTCTAGTTGAAGAATGTAATAGTGTTTGTTCTGGGTCAAAGGATTGGGACTCGAGAGAAAGGAGGAAAGGAACCCGACCTTGAGCTTATCCATGGTGAAAGCAGGGTTGACTACTCTCCGGTGTCTGGCCCACTCCGAGCCGTCCGTTAACACCAAGCCCCTACCCAAGAGTGCCAGAACGTAATGGCCTGGGGCAGTCTTGGGATAGAAACCAAACTTGTTTGATAGAACTTGTTTGACATGCTCCGCGTCAGTGATGACGAGCCTCGTTTGCGCCCCAAACCTGTAGAAAAATGTTTCTCCTGTGCGATACACAAAAGTGCATGGTAGTTTATGTTTCATGAGTATTACAAGTACTATTTATATTCCGAAAATAAAATAGTTACACTAAACTTCTGTCTGTAGTGATAGTCCGTGTAATTAGTTTCAAAGTAGAAATAATTTTTTTGTAGTATATATAGAAATAAAACACCGATCTCCTATGTTTCATGAGTGTTGCATGGACTACCCATATTCCGAAAATAATTTTCAAGAACATGAGGAAGAGGATACCGTATTGAGACATCCACTTAGCGTAGTGGGGGAGGACTCTAGGAACGATGTCGTGGGAGCGGATGTCCATCTTTGTCCCCCTTGCATCCTTCTTCAACCTCTTGATCTCCTCCAGGCTCCCCGACCAGAACGTGGGAGTAGGACCCCTCAGCCCTTGCCTCCTGAGCCTCCGTGTCGTGTCGTAGGGCTTCCATACCAGATTCACCAAGGCTCCCCAAAGGACCGATACCAGTATCACCAACAGAGCTCCACAAATCAGCTCAAGATGCTGATCCATCAGTTCCTCCCTCCTTCCTATGGTGTGTCAATGAAGTTGAGTGGTAAATATAGAGGAGTGGTTTAGCCTGTCAGGTGAGCTCATGGGTGATGCTAGCAAGGGGGGATGGGCCCTCCTTTTCGTGCGAGGACTCCAGATCGTTTGACATGGCATTATTGTTTGCAGCATTTGTAAGTGGATAGTGTTTCAACATGACAAAAATACTATAAAAAAGCGAGGGACGTTTCCGTCCCTCTTGTGATATATTTTGTCGCTAAACAAAAATAGCAAGGATACTTCGGTCGCTAGCTGTTTAGTTTCAGTCTATGGATCAGCGACGGAATAACAGCGTCTGAAGAAAAGAAAGTGACAGAAAAAGAATCCCAAGGAATCAGAAGCATCAGAATAGATTGTACATTCATCGCTAGCGACAAAAATAACGACTAGCGACTGATACTCTTTGTGTATTAGATAATAATTATATCATAATAGTGACTAAAAACAATTAGTCGCCGATCCGTCATTAGGTAGTAGTTATTCGGCATGTCGATGATCCGTCGCTGGTCAATCATTGTTCTATCGCTAATTTGGATAATTTTTTCAGAATCAAATATTTTGATTATTTATAATGGCACATCAAAAGTTGATCAGGACAAGCCCAGGTTTGAGGAAAAATTACTCAGGACATCTCATTTTCTTACTCATTGGGCTGTTCCAACCCCACACACCCCCAAACACAAATTTTGAGCTTCATTTCAAAATTTCACTCTCTCTCTTCAAAAATTCTAACTTTCTTTTTCTCCACCATTTCCATTCTCACAATCTCCATCAAAATTCTAGTTTTCTTCTCATCATCATCATCTTCTTCTTCTTCTCCACCATTTTGATCCTCACCATCTCCATCAAAATCCTAATTTCCTTCTCATTTTCAATTTCGATGGCACCCAAAGGCTCCTCACAAACAATGTACAAATCCTAATATTTATTTCCTCACAAAGAATGCATGAAAATAAACC
This sequence comes from Iris pallida, assembly GCA_029216955.1. NCBI lineage: Eukaryota > Viridiplantae > Streptophyta > Magnoliopsida > Asparagales > Iridaceae > Iris > Iris pallida. The sequence goes on from JANAVB010032616.1 coordinate 334,149, forward strand.
CTAAAATGTATATTTTACTCCATTATCAAGATGAAAATAAATCCTAACATATGTTTTTTCATTCGGCAATTTCGACTTTAGGACTGCTAGGAATTGTGGCAGTCCTGAAATGGACTTGCTGTACAGCAAGTCCCTTTCAGAACTGTCACAATTCCTGGCAGTTCTCAATACTTCTAAGACTGCCAGAAATTGTGGCAGTCCTACTGTAGAGCAAGTTCCTTTCAGGACTGCCATAATTTCTGGCAGTCCTCAATACTTTTAGGACTACCAGCAATTGTGGCAGTCCTGTTGTACAGCAAGTCCATTTACTGTAGAGCAAGTTCCTTTCAGGACTGCCACAATTTCTGGCAGTCCTCAATACTTTTAGGACTACCAGCAATTGTGGCAGTCCTGTTGTACAGCAAGTCCATTTCAGGACTGCCACAATTTCTGGCAGTTCTTAATACTTCTAGGACTGCCAGAAATTGTGACAGTCCTGATATTAATAAAGAAAAATTGGTTAGTAGGATTTCATCCATAATTTCTTCTACAACTAGGATTTCATCCATTTTTTTTTCTACAACTAGAGATTTCATCCATAATTTTTCGTCTATTAATAAAAAAAATTGGTTAGTAGACTAATAGATTTGATAACTCAATTTTTTCTACAACTAGAGATTTATCCATAATGCCCAAACAAGAAGTAAGAAAATAAACTAGGGTTTGGAGAAAGAGATCTGAGAAACTAGAAGAGAGAGAAAAAAAACTAGGGTTTGAAAAAAGAGATGTTCTTCTTGTTCTTGTTCTTGTTTTTGTTCTTGTTATTCTTCTTCTTTTTCTTGTTCTTATTGTGAGGAAGGAGAAGAGAGCAAAAAAATAAAATAAAAAGTTTACTTATATACTTACATTTGGGCTAGCCCTGAGTAATTTTTTCAATGACAAACTTGTAAATAAATCAGAGTTAGCTTTGGGCTAGCCCCGATCAATTTTTGATGTGCCCTTATAAATAATCAATATAATTTTCTGCTACACGCAATCTGTAACACAATATATATATATATATATATATATATATATATATATATATATATATATATATATATATATATATATGGAAGCGGATCAAAGGCCCCGCCCGCGGAGCCCCGTCGAAGCCCCGCCCCCCCTGCACCATCGGATCGCGCGGGGCCCGCGTGGGGCCCGCCCCCGCCCGCGCGATCCAACGGCTAAGGGAGGGCGGGGCTTCGGCGGGGCTCCGCGGGCGGGGCTCTAAATGCTCCAAAATATATATATATATATATATATATATATATATATATACACACAGAAATGCTCCAATATATATATATATATATATATATATATATATATATATATATATATATATATATATATATATATATTGGAGCATTTCTGTGTGTATATATATATATATATATATATATATATATATATATATATATATATATATATATATATATACAGAAATGCTCCAAAACCAGTCGGCTAGTTTTGTATTATAAAACCACCCTATGTTTTATTGATTGGATTGAAATTTTGTGGTTGAGATTAAAAAGGAGTAGACCCCACCACCTTTTTAAGTCATTTAATCTCAACCATGTAATTCCAATCCAACGTGTATAACATAGGTTGGTTCCATAATACAAAACCAGCCGGTTGGTTCTAGAACACTTATATATATATATATATATATATATATATATATATATATATATATATATATATATATATATATATATAGAGGATGAGGGAGGTGAGATGCCACCCTATGGAGGGTGGCTACATGTCACCTCCTCATTCTATCATCATGCACCCATGTGCATGATGATAGCATGGGGGGGTGACATGGTGCCACCCTACGGTAGGGTGGCACCTCACCTCCCTTATTCTCTCTCTCTCTCTCTCTCTCTCTATATATATATATATATATAAAGTCCGGCGGTCCTAGCTCTATTGGTTAGGACGAGTGGCTCCCAGTGGGGAGGTCGCGAGTTCGAGCCCCTTTGCGGGTTTGTGCTCCCACTCACTCCACTCGGGGTGGCTCGGCGCCCATTTGGCCGCGGCCTCGAAGGGGGACGCTGGACAGGACAATGATGAATTGGTCTGTGTGATGCGGGGCATCCGCAACGTCGGAGGCCTGTCGACATAGTGCCACAAACTGAGACAGACTAGGCCAGCTACACCGTATGAGATATATAAACGTCACACGGCGATCGTGGCTGTCAAGAGACAAGGGGGGTGCATGCTACAATCAAGTCTCCTATGGTCCCACAGAACATCTATGTCTCAATCAATCAAAACAAGAAGCAGTAAAATAATGGTCATATCAGACAAAGCAGTAAGGCATCCCCGACGCTTCATCAAAATGATTCATGAGTCTAGCTTTACAAAATAATGAGCTAGTACCAAGAGTCAATAGTACATAACTGTAGTCAGCTGCAGTCTGATTTAATTACAATTATGCAAAAGGAAACTAGTGTCCAGAACTGTCGGCTAAACAGGTGCCGGTGGCTAAACGCCAAGTATAAAAAAGAAGATATCAGAGCGGTGAAGAAGAAACCCACTCATGGTCCCTGGCGCCCATCCTCCTGGTGTGCACCATTGTAATGTCCCAAATTCGTGATACGTATTTAGTATACGTATACGTGTTTTGGACCCATATTTTATTTTAGTCATGATTAGTTATCTTGGTTTATTTTACATTGGCTTGGTTTTAATTAGCATTGATAGTTCAATTGGTTTTAATGGTTCATTGGTTTATTTTGGATTAGTGAGGCTGGGTTTATTTCATGGTTCATTTGGTTTAAATTGCTAGAGAGAGAGTTTATTGGCCTTGACTTGGTTTACCTTGGTTTATTTTGGTTTGGTCTATTTTAGTTTAACATGGAGAACCCCACCCTATTATAAATATCAACTTCTCTCTCTCTCCTTATTATTTTCTTCATCTTCTTCCTCAAGCTTCTTCCTCTCCACCACCAACCTAGGCAAGTGCAGCTTGCTATCACTTGAGGGCTACATTTTATTTGTCTATTAGTTTTATTAGCCCATTTTGAGCAACATTAGAACTTGGATTTTCTCCATTTGGAGCTTGGAATTTTGTAGATCTAGGTTTGAAGTATTTTCGGATTTTGGTGGATTTGATCTATGAAACTTGTTTATTTTCATGTTTTGATTGTTCTATGTGGAAGAGAATTGAATTTTACACAATTTAGACCCTTGCAAAGTTGGATTTGGACTTGTTTTGACCTAGTTGTGGTCCTTAGAATTTTTGAGTTCCATGGCTTTTCTTTCGGTTTGGGGAAGAAGACCCCTGTTCCCGAGCGCAATTCAGCCCAGCGCTCTTTAGCGCTGGCGCAAACCAGTTAGCCCAGCACTCTTTAGTGCTGGCGCAATCTAGCCTTGCGCAGCTCGTTTTGGCGCAATCCAGCCAGCGCAGCTCGCCCTGGCGCAATCCATCCTCTGCGCAATCCGGTGTGTGCGCAATCCAGTGTGTGCGCAATCCGATCCCTGCGCAACCCGACTCAGCGCGGCTCAGCTCTTGCGCAGATCATCTTCTGCGCAATCTGACCTAGCGCAATCCATTTCCCTGCGCGCTTGACCCAGCGCAGTCCAGCCCCTGCTCGATCCAACTCTCGCGCAGTTCATCCCTTGCGCACTCTAACCCCTGCGCAATCCATTATCCATGTTGATTTTGTTTTAATCCTCTAGGCTTGGCTTCTCTTCTATGGATTGGAGTTTTGAGATCTTGTTTCACATGACACGACTGCTTGACCCAACACGACCTGGCACGGTTTTTGATGAATTGCTTATGACTAATATGGTTTATGATTTCTGTGATTTATGATCCGGGTACTTTCTGATCTTCTTGATAGTGACCCGATGGGATGCACACTTGACTTGTAACCGGTAATTCATATTAGTCCTGTATATGGATATTTTATTAGATATTTTACGCCCATTTTATATCCTTACGTCTTTTGTCATGAACTTGATAATCACGAATTTATTTAATATGTTTGGAATGATAACTTGACATGATTGGCTTGACATGATAGACTTGATATGACGACCTGACTTGATGATGACCCGTAGTGGTGCGCTCTCGACCAGTAACCTGACATGACATGATAGTGGCCCGTCGTGACGCACTCCTGACTAGTATACTTGACCGGATAACCTGACATGTTATATCTCGATAAGCCGTTGCGGCGGCTACTTGACATGACATGACCTGTATAATGACTTGACACCGTGGGCGATTGTGCTTGTACAAATGAACCAGTCTTGTCTCGCATCATTTCTAGGACATGTACCCCTGATTACCACGGTCAGGGATACATATTGAAATAAACTAAGGTTAATAACTAGAATAATCTACTAGTCATGAAGAGATGTTCCCCAGTTACAGGCGACCCCGTTATTCCGGCCGCAAATGTTTGGATTTGTAGCCTGCTGACGAGTAGGGCACATTTCCAGCCCACTGTCATGTGGGGCACTCTCGATTGTCACTTTAATGATTGAACTCTATTGTCTTGCACTCTCCCTCCATTGACACTTTAATGATTGGACTCTCTGGATTGTCACTATAATGATTGCCTGGATAACCTGGGTAGCTGCAGGGCCTGTGACTACTTGGAGCATCTCATTGCATCTTGCTAGTAACTAGGATTGTGATAACCCTAGTTAGTTAATGTAGAAAGCTGTAGGCAATGATTGGTCGTGATTGATTGGATGGAGTCTAGTCCAGTATAGTATTGTCTAGAAGTGATCGATTGCCAGATTGTACCAGCATGATTGAATGATTGTCACTCCAGATTGTCACTATAATGCTTGAATACTATTGTCACTCCAGATTGTACTATCCTGATTGTACCCTTCATTGTCACTTTCATCATTGTCTTCTTTTCATATATATTGTCCAGCTATATTTTATTTAACATGATGCTTCTCTTAATTATTTTTTCTGATTGGGACAAGTGCATTGGTAGTGCGCGAACCCCAATCTGTGTTACTTATTGTTTTCTTACGTGTTGAATGCTAATGATTTGCTGGTTTTTAGTCCTAAGTGAAGCCTCCTTTGTGGCACTTGCTCTTTCTGGGGTCTGACCCAGCTGGTTTTGTATGGCCAGATACCGGAGCAGCAAAGGATCTACCTGTCTTCCAGCCCGATGGTGGTCACCAGGCGTAACCAGGGCATCGAGTGGGTTTCTTTTGTTTTCCCACTATAATATTGTAAATTATTCTTTTGAGGCGTTTAGCCGACGAGCAAGTGTTAGCTCGATTGTACTTACTTACTGTCTGCCTACGGGCTGTAACATGATTGACAAGCCCCGGGGGTTGATCATGTATGACTGAACTCTTGCTAGTCCTCACATTTTGTAACGACTAGCTTCATGATCATCTGGATATATAATGTTTGGGATGCCGTACAATTGTATATTTGATGCTCTGACATCTTGTGATTATTACTAGTTGGTTGAGATTGAGACAATAGGCTATTTTATGACCTTAAGAGACTGATGGATTGTAGTGAAACCCTCACATATCTAGACAGCCGTGACCGTATAGCGGCGTGGATTCCACTCCGTTATACGTAGCTGGCTATGTCCGCCCCCGCTCTCCAGTATTCTGGTTCTGGGGCGTGACAACCATTGTTCGGGTAGAAAGCTGGATCCTCTGGAGCTGCTACGAGATCTGGCCAAACAAAACCAGCGGGGTCAGGCCCCGAATAGCAAGTACCACAAGGGAGCACAAAAGAGTGAGATAAATCCAATGAGTAAAATAAGACCTGATTCACGAGTTATAGGCTTATACCATATCATCGAGACAATACGACACCCTTACAACCAAACAAGGACAAACGGTGCCAATATCGTGCCGAGATAAGACATATCCTATAACCATGGGCAGGTAAAAGGGCTTCTGATCGTGACTTCGGTCCATAGCCTATCGCAGCACAATAGTCCAACCCAACAACCAAACAAGAACATGGGTTGGACCACGCACCACGATAGTCTATGTTTCTCAGTTGCTAACAAAAGATGACATATCTCAAACAAGTCGGCTTACAAGCGGCCAATCAATCCTACGGCTTTCTACGATTTGCCTGGATTATCCCAGTAATGCAATATAGGAATCCTCAGATCGTGTCAACCCAGCAGGGCTAGCCAATGCCATATAATATACATATACATAACACTTTAATTATGCACCGGTCCCCCTTAGGGCCACCGTGCTAAACATATAACACGTTACACGTAGGAGTCGGATATAGTCATCCACTATAGGCAGATGAAACTGTATCCATGGCGGCCAACCCGACATGTCAGGACGGGACCCGGAGGTGGCTAGTATGGCACGATCTCGGAATTCTGTTCCCTTCCAATGCTTCTATCGATTTAAGTTGCTAGATTAACCCTATCTTGATATTGGAATTGCATGTCGTGGTCACATGGTCATCCCCTTATATGTCGTACCATAGTACGTGTACCCCAAGTACGAATCCACTTCGGCTCAAGGAGTCCCAAATCTAGATCCATGCTTAGTGTAATGCTTCAAACAACAATCATTATACCACGACACTATTGCTGTCCAATTACCTTGACTGTGCTGGAAGGTACACATGTATTGACATATAACACGAACGATCACTTAGCACGTCGAGTTACACCTTAGTACACTCATTAAATAGCACCGTAGTACATACTACTATTGTATCTCAATACACACTTAGGAAAGGTACCAGTACAATAAAGGTAGTCAGGTCAGGAATATGGTCAAGTCAGGAAGTCACACGGACCTCTCGTGACATAAAAGTCACACATAAAATTCGGTTAAAGTGAAACATAAAGATTCTTGGAGCCAACACAAGGATCTACCACTTCCATGTTGGAAGTTGGGAGAAATTCTAGCCATAATGCAATCAATAGGACACAAAATATACAAAACAGCCAAAGTAGGCCCTATGCGGCCAATGGTAGATGGGCTCATGCGGCTCAGAACGAACGGGTGCATGCGGTTCAGGAAATAGGTGTTCATGCGACTGAAGGGATGCGCGCTCATGCGGCTGGGAGTGAGTAAGCTCATGCGGCTGGGAATGGACGGGCACATATGCGGCTGGGAGTGTCACTCCCCGTTCCCGGAATGCGTATTTTTATATATGTACAACTCATGTGTATTTATTTAGTATTTATCATGTATTATTCTGTATTTAAATTCCTTTAGTTTCATGTTAATTAATTATCTGCTCTTAAATTTTTATGTTAATTAATTTCCTGCAAATTTTATTTCTGCAATTATATTTCTGTAATTTTATTACCTGCATTTTATTTGCTGCTTTAGTGTTATTGGGTTTCGGTTTGCTGGATCCCCTTAAACCCGGCCCAACACCCCACCTACCACCACTCCCCCTATTTAAAGCTTCCATCTCTTTCTCTCTCCTCATTACTTCATTCTCACCATTACTTCTTCTTGTTCCTCTCATTACTCCCCACCACCTACCAGCAGCAGGAGAAGACAAGTGCAAACTTGCTTCTCAATCACCCATTTTTATGGTTCATTTGCCTTCTTCTCGTGATTCCAAGAGAGATTAGTTCTTAGCATTTTTGATTTCTACGGCTGGTTTTCTCTAGATCTAAGTTATAGTATTTCGGCTGTTCTTGGGTTCTTGGTCCACCAACTTAGCATGTATTTTGGCACTGGAGCAAAGGCTCCATGGGACTTGGAGTTTGGGAGATGTTTCACGCACACGTTCTTACGTGCTCGCGTAAACATCAGCCCAGTCACGCACACGTCTATACGTGTTTGCATGTATTTTCAGTCACGCTAACGTTCTCATGAGCGTGCGTGTATTTTCAGTCACGCCCGCATTTGCATGCGTGTATTTTAAGTCACGCTCATGTCCATGAGCTTGCGTGCGTGACTTTTCACGATCACATTGTGCGTGACTTTTGGCGTGCGTGACTTTTTTCACCCTCACGTTGAGAGTGCGTGCGTGGATCACTTGTCACGCTTCACTTTTCACACCCACACTTGCCAGCGTGTATTATGTTATACGCTCACTCCTCCATGCTAGACTTAGCGTGACTTGTTGGTCTTAGCAGAGACTTCTTGCGTGACTTTTGGACTTAGCTTAGACTTGTTGGCGTGACTTCCTGGCTTGGGTGTTTTTATTCTGTTCCATACTTTATTCATTTAATAGTAGCATGATAATTCCCTATTATATCCTTACGCCTTTTTTTGCATGAACCCGAAAATCTTAGCATGTTAATATTTTAATACCTATGGTTGTGTATTAGTGCCAAATGTCTGGATTGGTATATGGATATCCAGTGAGACTGGAACTTGACCCTTGAGAGTTATAGACTCGACCCTATTTAATGCTAAATGACTTTCATGCCTTGTCACCATTAATGACGATGGTTATTTGACTAATTGATCATGCGTTCCTAGTTGGAACTAAGAGACTGGCTAGTCGTCATATTAAAATGAATGAATGAGACACGTTCATGTTATGAACTATTGCAATCGACTGGCTGATCCCGAATATTGACATATATGCACATGCATACTTCAATCTATTTATTTAATTATTTATTTATTTATTTTCTACAAAAGAAGCATGTGTACTTTATGGTCAAGGCATAATTACCGTGGTTAGATTTGATTATTGTATTACGCTATGTAAGACCTGCAACCTAACCGCACTGGTATCGTTGTAGAGTTGAGCATATCGTACCCCGTACGAAAGTACTCATTTGAATGACCATGATCCACGGCATGGGATTTCACTCAACGTAGGGACTATTAAGTTAAATAAAATAATGATTGCATGGAGAAAATGGATTCCCGAGTTCTTACATGGCAGCCCCCTTGGGACGAATAGTACCCGACGGGCCGGCTAGTTCCCACAGATACTGTAAATCTGCCACACGGGCAGGGAACAGTATCTGCTTTTATTATTATTGTATATTGTATATTGACGGGCGTCCTGCTAGGACTCGTCTAATTCATGCATGGCGCACATGATTTACTGGATAGACTAGCCTTGCTCGCACATAGTAAGAACTGAGGAATCTTTATTGCATTATTCCAGGATAACTTGGGACTCACAATAGCAAGCCGTAGAATTTGATTGGCCATTCAAGATGATTTGTTTGTGTACTGTACTACTCTGTTACCTAACTGGGATGATCAGAATGTCAGGACATGACGGGCCAACTTCTGTCCTTGTTTGGTTGGGAGGTTGGTTCGAAGTGTCGTGATGTGATGTGAATCCTAGTAGCAAGCAGAGATCTATTATTATATTCTTTTACTTACTGGTTTATGTCCTCCATATCGTCCTTCCTTGTGGTACTTGCTATTAGAGGTCTAACCTCTCTGGTTTTGCATGGCCAGATTTAGAGCCGGTGCCCGAGGATCCAGCGTACTTCTACCTCCAAGATGGTCAATACTAGAGGCACGATTGCAGGAGGACTCGAGTGGGTTCCTTACTTCACCGCTCGTTTTGTTATTTACCTTTATACTTAGCCGTTTGGCACCGACATGTTAGTCGGATTGTCTTGTACTTACTTTTACATGATTGTAATTAAGTCAGACTGCAGCTGATAACAATTGTGTATACTTGCTATATCATCTGGCTATATTTTGTAAAGCCAGATCTCAAGAACATTTTGATTGAGCGTTTGGGATGCCTTACTGCTTTATTTTATATGTTCTCTATTTCTGTTTCCTTGTTTGAATGATTGAGACAATAGATGTGAAATGACCATAGTAAGACCTTTATGTAGTATGCACCCCCTCGTCTGGTTAGACAGCATTGATCGTATTATACGGTATTCATCTACCCGTAATACGTAGCTGGCTGAGTTATTCCCCCGCTCTCCAGTATTCTGGTTCTGGGGCGTGATAAGATTTTAGTGGTGGCCCATGCAGGTCTGATTTCAGACTTGTGGGGTGTTTTGATTTATAGGATGTCTCAATCACACATGTTCCCCCTTGATCTCCTGATTCGTTATTCTCAACTCTTGCTTGACATTCCGGTATCCTTTGACTTCATTGATCCTTCATGTCCGATCGTTTGATTGTTCTCTTATCCCTTTTCTTAGGGGCACTTCGTCCGCATCGGTCAGAGCTGGACAGCAACAACAAGGGCAACATGGGCAACATGACCAGGTTGGTCAGCAACAAGGGCCAGTCTCACCTCAGGAGACTATCCAGGAAGAAGTGATAGTAGAACCATCGGTTGGACCGTAGTATCCAGATATTCCAGACCCACCCATAGTTCCACCTACCCCTGTGGAAGTGGACACACCAGCCCTTCTGGAGATCATGAGAGGAATGATGGCCACTCAGCAACATCAGATGTTGGTCCAGCAGCGCATGCACACTCAGCTACAAGAGCAGAATGTGTTGCTCAACCAAGGATTGCAGACGGCTTTGGAAAGAGTAGTGAGGGCTGATTCAGGAGCATCAGCCAGGTTTTGCAAGTACAACCCCCGTCGTTTCGAGGGCACGGAGGATGCCATCTCAGCAGATGCATGGCTTAAGGATATAGAGGCTATTCTGACAGCGGCTAAGGTACCGGCAGAAGAGCGTGTGGATCTAGTGAAGTTGTTACTTCAGGATCTCGCACGTGATTGGTGGGAATCAGAGAAAGTGGGCATCAGACGTCCTGTGGCTTGGGACGATTTCACTACAAGATTCAAGACCAAGTACTATGGAGTTATGGCGCAGTTTGAGCTACAACAGAAGTTTATCAACCTCAGGCAGGCCGGCAAGACTGTAGATGCTTATGCAGCGGAGTTCTGCAGATTGAGTAGATTCGCCCCAGAGATGGTAGCAACAGAGCGCCATAGGGCCATGAGGTTTCAGCAAGGATTTCATCTCGAGCTCTTGCAATTGATAGAGGGGCACAACTACCAGACTTTTGATGAGATATTGACGGCAACTCGAAGGCATGAGCTCACCATTCAGAGGCTTGCGACAAGGACTGGGGGTCAGAGGAGATCCCACAGTCAGATAGAAGGAGGAGGGGGAGCAGCGCCCCGAACAACAGCACCATCCACTGGCATTCGTATCCACGATGTGGCGATACGAGGACCAGCACCACCCAGGCAGCAGCAGCAGCAGCAACAGAGGAAGAACCAGCAACCCCCGGCGGGCTGCACTTATTGTGGGAAGATGGGACACACTCGAGATGTGTGTCGGACATTAAATGGACTGTGTCTGATATGTAGAAATCCAGACCATCGGGTTACCACATGTCCCATGAATTCGAGGTCAGGAGGACCAGGGCAGCAGTTTTCTGCTCTGCCAGCACCAGGGGCAGGCCAGTATCGGGGACCAGCGGTGGCAGTTAGGCCATTGGCGCAGCGTCCGTTAGTACCGCAGGCTCAGATGTTTCGGCAGCAGGGACCGCCGATGCAGCAACACCAGCATAGACCACCCCAGCATCTTCAAGGCAGGGGCCAGCAGCAGCACCAGGCTAGGCCGCAGCATGGAAATCAGCAAGGAGGTCGAGGGCAAGCATTCACTCTGTCCTTGGAAGAGGCATTGGCATCGGGAGATGTTGTGGCAGGTAACATTCTCGTCGCCTCATATCCCGCAGTAGCATTGTTTGATTCGGGAGCATCCCATTCATTTATATCTGCACGATTTACGACACGACTAGGAATGGAGTTCGAGGCATTGCCAGGGAGGTTGAATATACTCACTGGTAATGGGCTCGTAGGAGTTAGTAGAGTTATTTTAGCATGTAGCATTGTGGTTTGCGGGCATTCCTTACCTGCCCGGTTGATAGAATTTCCTGTTGGAAATTTCGACGTTATCTTAGGCATGGACTGGCTGAAAGACAGTCATGCGACAATAAATTGTCGTAGAGGGAGTGTATCTTTTGATATTCCAGGCATGAAGAGATTCACCTTAGTCAGATCAGAGGCAACTCAGCAAGAGCAGAGAGTAGTGACGGCGATGGAGAAAGTTCAGATCCCGAAGGTAGTTGAAGAATTTCTAGACGTATTTCCTGAAAAACTTCCAGGTCTACCACCAGTTAGAGATATTGAGTTCAGTATAGAATTGGCACCAGGAACTAAACCGATATCAGATCGAGTTTACAGAATGGCAGATTCAGAGCAGGCCAAGGTATATGAGCACATAGAGGAATTGAAGGAGAAGAAGTTCATTCAAGCTAGCGTGTCACCATGGGCAGCACCAGTGGTACTTGTGGGAAAGAAGGATGGGTCGTCCAGATTGTGCATTGACTACAGGAAGCTTAACGCGGCAACAGTGAAGAACAAGTACCCATTACCCAGGATCGACGACTTATTTGATCAGTTGAGCAAAGCCAGAGTTTTCTCCAAGATAGATCTTCGTTCAGGGTACCATCAGGTGAGGGTTCGGAAGGAAGATATCCCCAAGACAGCTTTCAGGTCGAAGTATGGGCATTACGAGTTCTTAGTAATGCCGTTTGGTTTGACCAATGCTCCAGCAATATTCATGGATTTGATGAACCGCATCTTTATGCCATATTTAGACCAGTTTGTCGTTGTGTTTCTTGACGACATTCTCGTATACTCTGCTAGTGAAGAGGAGCATGAAGACCACCTCAGGAAAGTATTGCAGGTTTTGAGAGAGAACCAGTTGTATGCCAAGCTCAGCAAGTGTGAGTTTTGGTCGGATCACATTTTATTTTTGGGTCATATCATATCAGGAGCTAGAGTAGCAGTAGATCCCAAGAAGGTAGAAGCAGTAGAGAGTTGGCCAGTACCCAAGACCATAGCAGATGTGCGAAGTTTCTTGGGATTGGCAGGATATTACAGAAGGTTTGTGTCAGACTTTGCAAGGCTTTCAGCGCCCATGACCCGTTTGACCCGGAAGGATGTGCCATTCGTTTGGTCGGCAGAATGTCAGGCATCATTCGAGACTTTGAAGCAGAAGTTGATATCAGCACCTATTCTTACATTGCCAGTTGGACCCGGAGGTTTTACAGTATATTGTGATGCGTCAGGTAAAGGACTTGGATGTGTCCTTATGCAACATGGGAAGGTGATAGCATATGCATCTAGGCAGCTTCGGGACCACGAGAAGAATTACCCAACTCATGATTTGGAGTTAGCAGCAGTAGTGTTTGCTCTGAAGCTATGGAGACATTACTTATATGGTGACCGGATGGAGATGTACACAGACCATAAAAGTCTGAAGTACATCTTTACTCAGAAGGAACTGAACATGAGGCAGAGAAGATGGCTGGAGTTGATTAAGGATTATGACGTGGAGCTTCAGTACCACCCAGGCAAGGCGAATGTAGTGGCAGATGCTCTCAGCAGGAGAGGCGGCGCATTTATGTTGACAACACAGAAACATATCTTAGAAGACCTTCAGGAGATGGGCATCGAAGTTATACTTCCTAGTGATGTAGGAGTTCTAACTAGTCTACAAGTCCAATCTGACTTGGTAGACAGGATCAAGGCAGCTCAGGCACAGGACCCGAGGATTCAGAAGCTTAGGACAGAATGTGAGTCAGGACTCAGGAAGGAGATGATGATCCACGAAGATGGTACACTTAGGTTCGGATCGCGTCTATGTGTGCCTAGTGGAGATATCAGACAGGAGGTTATGGCAGAAGCTCACAGTTCTCAATATTCTATTCACCCTGGAGGGACCAAGATGTACCAAGATATCAAGCAACATTTCTGGTGGAACGGGATGAAGAGAGAGATAGCTAGATTTGTTTCCCGTTGCTTGGTATGTCAGCAAGTGAAGGCAGAACAGCAGAGGCCAGCTGGGTTATTGCAACCGCTTCCTATCCCGGAATGGAAATGGGAGCATATTACAATAGACTTTGTGACCGGTTTACCGAGATCACCAAGTGGTAAGGATGCTATTTGGGTGATAGTAGATCGGCTTACAAAGGTAGCACACTTTCTTCCTTTCAGAGTAGGGCAATCTACAGAAAAGTTGGCGGAGTTATATATGCAACAGATAGTCAGGCAGCATGGAGTCCCTATCAGTATTGTGTCGGATCGAGATACCCGCTTTACATCGCATTTCTGGAAGAGCTTACATCATAGTCTGGGTACCAAGTTAAGGTTTAGCACGGCTTACCATCCGCAGACGGATGGGCAATCAGAAGGAATGATTCAGACTTTAGAAGATATGTTACGAGCTTGCACTCTAGATTTTGGAGGGTCTTGGGAGAGTCACCTGCACTTGGTCGAGTTCTCATACAACAATAGTTATCAAGCCAGTATCCAGATGGCGCCATTCGAAGCATTATATGGTAAGAAGTGCAGGTCACCGCTTGCATGGGATGATATCGGGGAGAGGAAGATGCTAGGCCCAGAAATGATTGTTCAGACGGTTGAAGTAGTTAAAGGGATTAGAGAGCGACTTCGAGTTACGCAGGATCGGCATCGTCATTGGACGGATCAGCATCGTAGGCCGCTAGAGTTTTCTGTTGGGGACCACGTATTCTTGCGGATCTCACCTACTCGTGGGGTCATTAGATTTGGCGTTCGCGGGAAATTGAGTCTGCGGTACGTAGGCCCATTTGTTATCCTTGATCGGATAGGCGATGTTGCTTATCGTTTATCACTCCCACCTTCGTTACGAGAGGTGCATGACGTATTTCATGTATCTCAATTATGTAGGTATGTATCGGACCCAAGTCATGTCCTCGATCATTCTGAGCTGGTTGTTGGTACCAACCTGTCTTACGAGGAACAGCCTGTGTCCATTTTGGACCGAAGAGAGAAGATACTCAAGAACCGAACAATTAGTCTTGTCCGTGTTGCTTGGGGTCATCACTCCTTGGAAGAGTCAACGTGGGAACGTGAGGATGATATCCGATCACGGTATCCACACCTGTTTAACTCACAAGGTATATCTTTTTCTGTATACCTTGATTGTCTTGATTTCTCATGCTTATCGCCTTATGGATAGAACTACCTAATATCGTAGATTGATAGATTTACATATATAGTACTTGCTTTTGATATGGTAACAATGATTACTTGCTCACTAGAATTGCTTGATCATTAGAATTGCTTGTATTAGTTAGCTCCGAATATTTCTACCTGCATGGATTTGAAATTCCGAGGACGAAATTTTTCTAAGGTGGGTAAAGATGTCACTCCCCGTTCCCGGAATGCGTATTTTTATATATGTACAACTCATGTGTATTTATTTAGTATTTATCATGTATTATTCTGTATTTAAATTCCTTTAGTTTCATGTTAATTAATTATCTGCTCTTAAATTTTCATGTTAATTAATTTCCTGCAAATTTTATTTCTGCAATTATATTTCTGTAATTTTATTACCTGCATTTTATTTGCTGCTTTAGTGTTATTGGGTTTCGGTTTGCTGGATCCCCTTAAACCCGGCCCAACACCCCACCTACCACCACTTCCCCTATTTAAAGCTTCCATCTCTTTCTCTCTCCTCATTACTTCATTCTCACCATTACTTATTCTTCTTCCTCTCATTACTCCCCACCACCTACCAGCAGCAGGAGAAGGCAAGTGCAAACTTGATTCTCAATCACCCATTTTTATGGTTCATTTGCCTTCTTCTCGTGATTCCAAGAGAGATTAGTTCTTAGCATTTTTGATTTCTACGGCTGGTTTTCTCTAGATCTAAGTTATAGTATTTCGGCTGTTCTTGGGTTCTTGGTCCACCAACTTAGCGTGTATTTTGGCACTGGAGCAAAGGCTCCATGGGACTTGGAGTTTGGGAGATGTTTCACGCACACGTTCTTACGTGCTCGCGTAAACATCAGCCCAGTCACGCACACGTCTATACGTGTTTACGTGTATTTTCAGTCACGCTAACGTTCTCATGAGCGTGCGTGTATTTTCAGTCACGCCCGCATTTGCATGCGTGTATTTTGAGTCACGCTCATGTCCATGAGCTTGCGTGCGTGACTTTTCACGATCACATTGTGCGTGACTTTTGGCGTGCGTGACTTTTTTCACCCTCACGTTGAGAGTGCATGCGTGGATCACTTGTCACGCTTCACTTTTCACACCCACACTTGCCAGCGTGTATTATGTTATACGCTCACTCCTCCATGCTAGACTTAGCGTGACTTGTTGGTCTTAGCAGAGACTTCTTGCGTGACTTTTGGACTTAACTTAGACTTGTTGGCGTGACTTCCTGGCTTGGGTGTTTTTATTCTGTTCCATACTTTATTGATTTAATAGTAGCATGATAATTCCCTATTATATCCTTACGCCTTTTTTTGCATGAACCCGGAAATCTTAGCATGTTAATATTTTAATACCTATGGTTGTGTATTAGTGCCAATGTCTGGATTGGTATATGGATATCCAGTGAGACTGGAACTTGACCCTTGAGAGTTATAGACTCGACCCTATTTAATGCTAAATGACTTTCATGCCTTGTCACCATTAATGACGATGGTTATTTGACTAATTGATCATGCGTTCCTAGTTGGAACTAAGAGACTGGCTAGTCGTCTTATTAAAATGAATGAATGAGACACGTTCATGTTATGAACTATTGCAATCGACTGGCTGATCCCGAATATTGACATACATGCACATGCATGCTTCAATCTATTTATTTAATTATTTATTTATTTATTTTCTACAAAAGAAGCATGTGTACTTTATGGTCAAGGCATGATTACCGTGGTTAGATTTGATTGTTGTATTACGCTATGTAACACCTGCAACCTAACCGCACTGGTATCGTTGTAGAGTTGAGCATATCGTACCCCGTATGAAAGTACTCATTTGAATGACCATGATCCACGGCATGGGATTTCACTCAACGTAGGGACTATTAAGTTAAATAAAATAATGATTGCATGGAGAGAATGGATTCTCGAGTTCTTACATGGCAGCCCCCTTGGGACGAATAGTACCCGACGGGCCGGCTAGTTCCCACAGATACTGTAAATCTGCCACACGGGCAGGGAACAGTATCTGCTTTTATTATTATTGTATATTGTATATTGACGGGCGTCCTGCTAGGACTCGTCTAATTCATGCATGGCGCACATGATTTACTGGATAGACTAGCCTTGCTCGCACATAGTAAGAACTGAGGAATCTTTATTGCATTATTCCAGGATAACTTGGGACTCACAATAGCAAGCCGTAGAATTTGATTGGCCGTTCAAGATGATTTGTTTGTGTACTGTACTACTCTGTTACCTAACTGGGATGATCAGAATGTCAGGACATGACGGGCCAACTTCTGTCCTTGTTTGGTTGGGAGGTTGGTTCGAAGTGTCGTGATGTGATGTGAATCCTAGTAGCAAGCAGAGATCTATTATTATATTCTTTTACTTACTGGTTTATGTTCTCCATATCGTCCTTCCTTGTGGTACTTGCTATTAGAGGTCTAACCTCTCTGGTTTTGCATGGCCAGATTTAGAGCCGGTGCCCGAGGATCCAGCGTACTTCTACCTCCAAGATGGTCAATACTAGAGGCATGATTGCAGGAGGACTCGAGTGGGTTCCTTACTTCACCGCTCGTTTTGTTATTTACCTTTATACTTAGCCGTTTGGCACCGACATGTTAGTCGGATTGTCTTGTACTTACTTTTACATGATTGTAATTAAGTCAGACTGCAGCTGATAACAATTATGTATACTTGCTATATCATCTGGCTATATTTTGTAAAGCCAGATCTCAAGAACATTTTGATTGAGCGTTTGGGATGCCTTACTGCTTTATTTTATATGTTCTCTATTTCTGTTTCCTTGTTTGAATGATTGAGACAATAGATGTGAAATGACCATAGTAAGACCTTTATGTAGTATGCACCCCCTCGTCTGGTTAGACAACATTGATCGTATTATACGGTATTCATCTACCCGTAATACGTAGCTGGCTGAGTTATTCCCCCGCTCTCCAGTATTCTGGTTCTGGGGCGTGACAGGGAGTATGTGGGTCATATGCGGCTGCGGCACGAAAGGCTCATGCGGCACGGTTGAAGCAGGCTTATGCGGCTGTAAAAGAATCAGGCCATATACGGTCGAGAAAACAATCAGGCATATGCGGCAAGGATTGAGGCAGGCTCATGCGGCTGAGATATGCGGGGCGCATGCGGCTCAAGAAATCAGAGTTCATGCGGCAGTGGAGGCTGGATCTTATGCGGTTGGGGAAGCACTCATGTGACTGCAATGGCTCATGCGGCTGAGAATACACATGCGGCTGCGAATGCTCATGCGGCTGAAACTTCTTCTGCGGTTGGAACTGTCACGCCCCGCTCCCGTAGGAGCGATCGTCCTCGCTAAGGCGTGATGCCGCACGGGCCTAGGTTACGCCCGTGCAAGGCTAAGTCTAGAAACGGTCGATTTGAGCTAGGCCACAGAGTCGCACAGAGTGTCCCCATTTGCATTGGAAAGTAAATGAACACAAGTTGAAGCAAATTCAAACTCTTTATTGATTTTCAAGAAGTTTACAAGCGGCGCTAGGTCGAGTTTACAAGTCGCTCAAGCTCTCTCTCTCTGAAACATAAAAGGCGTGCCAAGTGGCTTACAAGATGGAATGATTCATGGCGATATTCCGATACATTATGTCCTGTATAGGGTGCTTTAGCTCCTTGCAACGCTCCAAGGCTCCAGAGTTGGCTCCGCGCCTTAGCACGTTCGAGGAAAGCTCCGCACCCGCTGACGTCTCCTGCTTTCTGCAAGCAATCTGTGGGGTTATCAGTACATTGTTATGCACTGGTGGGGAGGCTAGCTCACCCACAATGCTATCATTACCAAACATGTTCTATTTACTTTTGTGCACCGTCTATCATTCATTGTCTTTCTAATCTTGCCTTAGGATCAGTTTCATGGCATATTTCATAACCTATCTCGTGTTACCGAATTCAAGTGTTTGCATTAAAATACATGCACGACTTACCCATACTTACCGTCCGGCCTTCCCTGTCCAAAGTAAACCAAGTTAGTCAATAATTCATATGAAATAACTTAACGTAATTCATGTAAACATTCAATGTCAAGGGCGTGTCCCTGCCTCAGGTCCTAGCGCATCGTAGGCTATTTTCTAACTCACTTGTACGAAGAACTTTTGATCATTTGTATGTTACATTCAATTTCTGTTCAGAGGGCGCTTCATTCAGTTAACTTAGACTACTTTGATTTCAATGCAAGGACTTGCACGTGGATTGTCACCAGCAAAGTCCACTTAAATCTATATGCATCGGTCGTTGGCATGTCAGCCATTTTGGATATTTTTCCCTTTGGCATTCTCATCTATCATGCGTGATGGCTGGTACACCTTGATAGACTATTGAAGTACCGACCCTACGTTTGGTTATGTGCCCAAGCCCGCACACCTGTCCGCCCGTAGGCCATGATTCCGCCTAGGCCGGCCACGAAATTGTCGTTCGTTGCCCTTGGAATCCCTTTTCACTCGTACACGAGTCCGTCCACGACCATTTCATATTGTCTTATCATTTTAACTTAACGGCTGTCTTTGAGCCATCTCCGAGCCATAATACGTTATCGACCAGGTTGGCGTCCGTGCAGCGCGGGTAGCGAGTCCCGTTGCACGTGCCCGTCATACCTGTCGCTAACCATTCTTTTCTTCCTTATCTTTCAATCATTCTTTCTTTTCTTTCTTTCACTTGTCCGTTTGTTCATTGATTCATTTCATTCACATATTCATTCATTTAATTCGTCGATTCATTCATTCACTTATTCATTCATTCATTTATTTATACATTTTGTAACTCCCTGTGCGGGAGTCGCCTTGGCGATCCATCGGTCCCGTAGCCTTTCAATGTTGCTATACTTTACTCGGAACGACTATGTCGATAGTCTTCCCGTTTCATTGTTGTAAACCATTCATTATTTTATTGTTGAACGCATAAGAAACTCGAAATGTAAGCCCGTGCCTTAGCACGAACGTGGAGTGCGGTACGAGAGTTCTCACATTTTCCATGTTCTTTTTCATATTCTATACAAGCATACAAGATGGGATTATTTCCTTAGCTAGGTGCGTTAAGTCATTTATTAGCATGCGCGGTGTTATCGCCTAGCGATTCTAGCAATAGTGTCCGTATTGTTATGTGTCTAGGCTAAGCAAAGACGGGTTCATTGGAGCCACCCACCTTAGCGATGTTCGCATCGGCCGAGCGATACTCCGAGCGCGCCTTTGAAAGTCTAAGTATGAATTCATCTTGACGGACCAATGTAAGCCTTGCATCGATTCTTCATCAGGTCGATGCCAACTCTTCGGGTCGACGGCTCGTTTGAGTCGTTGCACTTGCCGTTTGAATCGGCGTTCCGCTAGGGCGGAGCGGGTAATTACATAATACACCACTCAAAATAAGTCTCGTCCTCGAGACTTCCTGAGTGCAGGTCATCCTACCGTTCTTTAACTCATGTCGTGTACGTATCTTAGACAATTTCTATCGAATGGCTTTACCGTTCGATGGCATCGAACTATACTTGATACCTTTCCAAGTTCCGTGTCGCATACGTTTGGTCGATTTTATTGAATAACTTTTCATTCATTTTAGAGTTAACGGTACTTATTCAATTCAAGTGTTTCTTCTCTTGTTGCTATTTCTTCGTGTCATGGGACTATAATGGTCGCACGAGGCACGTTGTAATTCATCAAATACGAGGGTCGTAGGCTGAGGCAAACTCACTTTCGCTTATGCGCATCGCAACATCCACTTGCAGCTGCATTCGAGTTCATCATATCGCTGAGTTTGGATCGTGCACGTATTCAAGGCGTCCCCCGAATACGTATATTTCAACCAAGCTTAGCGATTAGCGAAGTCGGACAAGCTACTCGTGATAGTTTCGATTTGTCGATCGTTTTACTTTTACTTCGATTAAAATCAAACTCATGTGTGTATCACATATCGTTTATCTCGATCCTCGAGATGATTCGATTTCGCTTGTCAAGCGCTCTTGTCAACGAAATCAATACGATTTTTTCTTAGCGGAGTCGACCAAGTCTAAGTAAATTTCCGTCTGATTCAAAACCAAGTATTGCACAGTCTCGAGTATGTCTTCCTATCATTGATTCAATTCGTTATCCCAACTTTACTTGCACAATATCGATTTCATATCATTCACTTGTTTAGGGCCAATCTCGTTGTCGTTCACGCACACTCCCAGTTCCCCGTTCTACTCTAAGTCTTGTTGCCCCAAAGTCTATCATCCGTCCAGACGATACTGTAATGTCAATCGCACAAGTTCAATCACTCGGCATAGGGTCGTCTTCCTATCCGCTAGGTCAGCTTATAAGATCATAGTTACAAGTCAAGTCCGTGGCTCATCGTGCAATGTCGTTGCACGACGCTCGTCCCAAATTCTATGGTCAAACTATTTTGTTCGTTCGTACGGGAGTTTCTACCCAAGTTTATTTCGCTCAAATTTCTAAACATCAAGCAGCGTTCACCCTATTCGCATCAACACATTCTCCGTTCCAAGTTCGAGCTCGTTAGGAATGTCATCCTACGATAGGTTATCCTCAACCAAATCCTTGACATGTTATTATCGCGTATCCGTACTAGCAATTATCGTGGTCTATCTCTTCAAGTGTGTTTGATACAATCCACCTATCCATTCTATCCAATTCATGTAGTCGATCACAAGGTCGTCTAGCCTTGCAATATGTCGTGTCCCGATCTCACGCAAGTCTGATTATCCACGACGGACATGAATTACCACATCAACGTTCCCGCGGAATAATCGTCCTCATCGGGACGTAACTCTTGCGTTGAATCTAGACTTACTCATTTTCGATACGCGAATTGGGTCTACTCAATCCTCAAGTTTTCTTCGTCGTCCATCATAAGTCCGATCAATCCTCCACTTCGTCTTTGCTTCAAACCATAAGTCGAAGCAATCAAAATTGCCATGTCAAGGTATTTTGAGTTCGACCATTCCCGCTGGACATGAATCACCATGCCAACGCTCACGCGGAATGATCGTCCCAAATCCGACGTGATGCATGTGCGAGGCTAGAGTTGCGCTCGCACAAGACAAGATCATTGTCGTTGTAGTTATCACCGAACAATCAAGTCACTTCCCTTCCTCATTCCAAACATTCATTTCTATCCAAATTCTCCAATATATCATCCTTTGAAATAATAACTTCTAATACGATCATCATTCATCGAATCAGAGTACCCCCGAGTTATCGTACATCGATCTTTGATACGCCTCAATACCATCGATGATGTACATAACCTGACGATCTTCCTTTTGTAACGAATTTCGAGTCATGCAACTTAATTCCTCAATTCGCATTCTCTCGTGCTAACTCGTCGTTGAGCAACATCCATTCCAAATCCTTAGTCATTCTCGTATCTCCAGATCAACGTTTTCCATGCACGCTATCTTCCGATCGTGCTATCTTCGATCTCGTCTGAGTATTTCGTCTTAACTCAAGTTTCAATCCATTTAACTAATTTCAAAATCGTATGCACGATCCACTACGTTTCCTCGACCAAGACCTCCATTTATTTTATCATTTCAAATCTCTATTCAATCGTTTCGCAATTCGCACTACGCATTCTTAATTCGCCCGAACGATATCTCGTTTGAGACTCTCGAAGTCGCGACCAACCAAGTGTTACTCGTTCTAAGACTTTGCGCGATATAATCGCTTGCCGACATACTCGTACTATCCGTAAATCCTTTAGTCTTGCTCGAACAATTTCTATGTCGTTCATACACCACTCAGGGTTCGAGCCACTCGACTAGTCGTCGACACTCACTCTTATTCTTTTCCGAAGCTATCACATACACCACTCGGGGTCAAGTCACTCTACAAATCCTCAAAAGGTCGTTCGACTCACGATCGACATGTTCAATTGCGCGTTCGCCCGTTCCTCAAAGTCTAAGAACCACTTTTCCGTGTTCGCTTTAGTGTTTGGTCAAGTAACATCTCTATCAACGTACGTTCTAAGTCTCACTTATTCTCGTCCGAGCGATAGTCGATCTCGCTCGCAAACTCGTTCGCACCAGAAGGTCTAGGTGCGCGATACTCGGCACAGCTTAGCCGAAAGGCTGTGTGCATAACCATCCCGTTAGAACTATATCTTGGTCTCGTGTACTCGTTCGCCATTGTCAGCGTAAGGTTATTCAAGCACGCCTTGCGTTTGCTAACTTCTTACATTTTAGTTTTCTTCCGACTTAAGTCCGTCATGGTTTGGCACAAAGGCCTTTGCCTATCGATCCCGTTCAACCGAGTACTTATACGAGCTTTTGAAAGTATTAGACTTATTGTATGGAACATCCCAAGGCACCATGAGAGAGAGCGTACACTTTTTTTTTATTTCAAAACGATCTTTCAAAACTGAGAGAATCAAAATGAAGTCCAAGGACGTAAAGCCGTGCGCTGATACCAATCTGTCATGCCCCGCTCCCGTAGGAGCGATCGTCCTCGCTAAGGCGTGATGCCGCACGGGCCTAGGTTGCGCCTGTGCAAGGCTAAGTCAAGAAACGGTCGATTTGAGCTAGGCCACAGAGTCGCACAGAGTGTCCCCGTTTGCAGCGGAAAGTAAATGAACACAAGTTGAAGCAAATTCAAACTCTTTATTGATTTCCAAGAAGTTTACAAGCGGCGCTAGGCCGAGTTTACAAGTCGCTCAAGCTCTCTCTCTCTCTGAAACATAAAAGGCGTGCCAAGTGGCTTACAAGATGGAATAATTCATGGCGATGTTCCGATACATTATGTCCTGTATAGGGTACTTTAGCTCCTTGCAACGCTCCAAGGCTCCAGAGTTGGATCCGCACCTTAACACGTTCGAGGAAAGCTCTGCACCCGCTGACGTCTCCTGCTTCCTGCAAGCAATCTGTGGGGTTATCAGTACATTGTTATGCACTGGTGGGGAGGCTAGCTCGCCCACAATGCTATCATTACCAAACACGTTCTATTTACTTTTGTGCACCGTCTATCATTCATTGTCTTTCTAATCTTGTCTTAGGATCAGTTTCATGGCATATTTCATAACCTATGTCGTGTTACCGAATTCAAGTGTTTGCATGGAAATACATGCACGACTTATCCATACTTACCGTCCGGCCTTTCCTGTCCAAAGTAAACCAAGTTAGTCAACAATTCATATGAAATAACTTAACGTAATTTATGTAAACATTCAATGTCAAGGGCGTGTCCCTGCCTCAGGTCCTAGCGCATCGTAGGCGTATTTTCTAACTCACTTGTACGAAGAACTTTTGATCATTTGTATGTTACATTCAATTTCTGTTCAGAGGGCGCTTCATTCAGTTAACTTAGACTTCTTTGATTTCAATGCATGGACTTGCACGTGGATTGCCACCAGCAAAGTCCACTTAAATCTATATGCACCGGTCGTTGGCATGTCAGCTATTTTGGACATTTTTTCCTTTGGCATTCTCATCTATCAAGCGTGATGGCTGGCACACCTTGATAGACTATTGAAGTACCGGTCCTACGTTTGGTTATGTGCCCAAGCCCGTACACCTGTCCGTCCGTAGGCCATGATTCCGCCTAGGCCGGCCACAAAATCGTCATTCGTTGCCCTTGGAATCCCTTTTCACTCGTGCACGAGTCCGTCCACGACCATTTCGTATTGTCTTATCATTTTAACTTAACGGCTGTCTTTGAGCCATCTCCGAGCCATAATACGTTATCGACCAGGTTGGCGTCCGTGCAACGCGGATAGCGAGCCCCGTTGCACGTGCCCGTCATACCTGTCGCTAACCATTCTTTTCTTCCTTATCTTTCAATCATTCTTTTTTTTCTTTCTTTCACTTGTCCGTTTGTTCATTGATTTATTTCATTCACATATTCATTCATTTAATTCGTCGATTCATTCATTCACTTATTCATTCATTTATTTATACATTTTGCAACTTCCTGTGCGGGAGTCGCCTTGGCGATCCATCGGTCCCGTAGCCTTTCAATGTTGCTATACTTTACTCGGAACGACTATGTCGATAGTCTTCCCGTTTCATTGTTGTAAACCATTCATTGTTTTATTGTTGAAAGCATGGGAACTTGAAATGTAAGCCCGTGCCTTAGCACGAGCGCGGAGTGCGGTACGAGAGTTCTCACATTTTCTATGTTCTTTTCCATATTCTATACAAGCATACAAGATGGGATTATTCCCTTAGCTAGGTGCATTAAGTCATTTATTAGCATGCGCGGTGTTATCGTCTAGCGATTCTAGCAATAGTGTCCGTATTGTTATGTGTCTAGGCTAAGCAAAGACGGGTTCATCGGAGCCACCCACCTTAGCGATGTTCGCATCGGCCGAGCGATACTCTGAGCGCACCTTTGAAAGTCTAAGTCTGGATTCATCTTGACGGGCCAATGTAAGTCTTACATCGGTTCTTCATCAGGTCGATGCCAACTCTTCGGATCGACGGCTCGTTTGAGTCGTTGCACTTGCCGTTTGAATCGGCGTTCCGCTAGGGCGGAGCGGGTCATTACAGGAACTGCTTATGCGGCTAGAAGAAGGAAACTAAGTTCATGCGGCCAAAGGCTAACAAGCCATGCGGCCAGGAAAAACTTGTCGCATGAAAGTTCATGCGGTCAAGCACTATTCTTCTTCTCCACTTTCCGAAAAGAAAAACTATGGAAAGCCATGGCTTCAAAGCTTCATAACTCCTTCATCCAAGGTCAGAATCCAGACTTCCATAGGTCAAAATGGGACAGAAAGAAATGCTCTACAACATGAAACCATCAAAACTTGAGAATAACAAGGTTAGGTAGATCAAAACTAAGAAAAACAAAAAATAACATAAACTTAGATCTACATGAATGGAGCCATGGAAATCAAAAATGCTAAGTACTAAACTTGTAGAGGATGATGAGAAGAACAATATAGACAAATTATATCAAAGAAAAATCAAGAAATAAAAAGTGCAAGAATCTCTCCATTTGGTGCAAGATGTACTTGCCTAAACATTGGGAGGAAAAGAAATAGAAAGAGTGAATGGATGAGGAGGGAGAGAGAGAAAGAAAATATATATAGGGGTTGGGTTGACTCAAAGAAAACCCTAATCTCAAGCATGCTCCTAACCATGTGACTAATGACATGTTAAATACTACATGCAATAACTAATTAAATTAATTAAATAAATAAAATCCTAACCACAACACGGTTCAGAAATCCTATCATCGAAATAGTGAACCACGCCTACAACCAAACAAGGACAAGGGGTGGCACACTAATCCGCGACGAGATACTGTTTCATGCCATGGCCAGTTACAAATACATGATACATACAATCAGGATACAGGTGCTAGATACCATATACAGGAAAAATCAAAAATTTACGTATTTCGGGAATGGGGAGTGACACCACCCATTGTAAAAATGTATCCACCTGTGGACCTCTCGTTCTCCACTTCTGAGCACCAACTGGCATCACTGAAGCCTTCCACTACCGACGGATCTCCGCTGTAGTGCAGTGCATATGTCTGAGTCTTCTTGAGATATCTCATAACCCGTTTTACAGCTTTCCAGTGCTCAATGCCTGGGTTGCTCGTGAAACGACTCAACATTCTCACAACGAAAGCTATGTCAGGCCTTGTGGCAGTAGTAGCATACATCAAACTCCCGATTACGCTTGCATACTCCATGTCTGACGCTTTTCCTTGAATTAGGCTTCAGTTTTAGATCACACTTGTATGACGTATCGATCCCTGGAAGATCCTGATACCCGTAATGAGTGATCATCTTCTCAACATAATGAGACTGTGACAGTGCTAATCCAGTGTCTGTCCGGATGATCTTGAGTCCCAAGATAACATCAGCATCCCCCAAGTCCTTTATACTGAACTTCGTCGAGAGGAACTTCTTTGTCTCCGTGACACAGCTTATATCCGTACCTAGGATTAGCATGTCGTCCACGTATAGACAAACGATGACTCCTCTTCCATCAGCAAACTTCGTATAGACACACTTGTCTGTTTCACTGACCCTGTAGCCATTTGACCTTATGACTTTGTCAAACTTCTCATGTCACATTTTGGGAGCTTGCTTTAAACCGTACAGAGATTTTACCAACTTGCAGACTTTGTCTTCAAGACCTTTGACGACAAACCCTTCTGTCTGTTGCATGTAGATCTCTTCGGTCAGCTCGCCATTCAGGAATGCCGTTTTCACATCCATCTGATGTATCACCATCTTATGTATCGCTGCGAGAGCAATCAACATTCTGATGGTAGTCATCCGGGCTACTAGAGTATACGTGTCAAAGTAGTCGATCCACTGCTTCTGAGAAAACCCCTTTGCCACTAGCCTGGCCTTGAACTTGTCAATGGTTCCATCAGCTTTTATCTTCTTCTTGAAGATCCACTTGCATCCGATAGGTTTTGCTCCTTCAGGTAGATCAACTAACACCTAAGTGTTATTGGAGGTGATTGATTCAATTTCATTGTCTATCGTCTCCTTCCAGAAAACAGCATCTCTGGTCTTCATCGTCTCATCATAGGTAAGCGGATCTGCTTCCACATGATAGGTGATGAAGTCATCTCCGAAGTTCTTCGGTCTCCTCGCTCGCTTCAACGACGGCTCAGCGAGTTCTGGTTCAATCGTTGTCTCCTCAGCAACAACTTCATCTTGGACAACTGGCTTATTGAAGATCTTAGTCTCCTTTGCACCTTCATCATTCTCCGGAATGTCCGCTAGAACAATGTTCTTGTGTCTTGCAAACTTGTCTTCAAAATATTCAGCATCGCGAGATTCGATGATATGATTTGACTCAATATCAAGAAATCTCTGAGCACCACTCTTCTTTGCATACCCCAAGAAGATCGTCTTCGTAGTCCTTGTCCCCAGCTTCTGAATCTTCAGATCTGGAAGTTTTACATAAGCCAAATACCCCACACTCGAATGACATTCAAGTTAGGTCTGACTTTGAACCAGAGTTCATGAGGAGTTACGTCCGAATTTGCATACGGCACTTTATTTAGAATAAAAGTGGCCGTTAATGTAGCTTCTCTCCAGTAGCATTTAGGAAGACCCGTAGTTAGCAGCATTGAGTTCATCATTTCTGTCAACGTTCTGTTCTTCCTCTCTGCTACTCCGTTAGATTGAGAAGAATACGGAGCAGTAGTCTCGTTTATGATTCCATGTTCTTTGCAGAACAATGTGAATTCATGAGACTGATACTCTCCGTCTCGATCACTTCTTAGCCTCTTGAGTTGTTGTCCAGTTTGCCGTTCAGCTTCGGCCCTGAACTCCTTGAACTTCTCGAACGCTTCATCTTTAGACTTGAGTAAGTAGACGAACACGTACTTTGAGAAGTCATCAATGAAGGTTATAAAATACTTCATCCTGGCTTTTGGCTTGAAGTCACAGATATCGGAGTGCACCAACTCCAGAAGATCTGTGCTTCGATTGACCCGATAAAAGGGTTTTCTTGTGATCTTTGTCTGAGCACATACTTCACACTTCTCTACCTTACCCCCACATTTGGAGATAAGTCCTGGACTGGACATTTTGTTAATTCTTTTACAGTAAACATGTCCTAGCCTATTATGCCACAACTCAAGAGAATAATCAGAAAGAGCGATTGTATTGATTACATTTGACTGGTTTACAAGCTAAATTTTGAACATTCCTTCGGTTTGAAAAGCTTTACCGAAGTATGTACCTTTCTTGGACATCACCATCTGGCCAGCATTGATGTCCATCCTCAAGCCTGCGTTGCTAAGCAAGCTTCCAGAGATCAGGTTCTTTGCAATCACCGGAACGTGCTTCACACCTTGAAGCGTCAGAGTGTTCCCGGATGTGAGTTTCAGCTCCACAGATTCGAACCCCAAAATTTTAGCTTGGGCTTGGTTCGCCATGATAACTTTCTCAGAAGTTGGCTGGTATGTGACGAACCATTCCTTGCCAGAGCAGACATGGCAGGTCGCACCAGTGTCTATCCACCAGTCAGAGTCAGCCTCCATAGCTGTGACCTGAGCAATCATAGCAACAATGTTAGAAACCATGGAAACCTTGCTAGGCACACCTTGCTCAGCTTTTTTGGGCTTAGATTTGCATTCACTCTTATAATGGCCCTTCTTGCCACAGTTGAAGCAAGTCACGTGGGACTTGGACTTCTGTTGCTTGAACGAAGGGCCTTTCACTTTCAGATTAGTAGAGTCCTTCTTCTTGTGATGAAAAGCCACCTGCTTCCCCTTGAACTCTCTTGTCTGTACCAAGTTGGCCTTAACCAATTGTTTGGACAGAGAGTCCATCTTCTGTTGAGATCTGTCACCCCCAGTTTTCGAATTAGGGGTATCTTCATCATTTTTCAAGTTTTATAATTTTTGGGAATTTTATTTGATTTTATAGGATTTTTAGGGATTTGTTTGACTTAGTTTGAATTTTATCCAATTCGGACTTAAGTTGGAGACCCGGGTAGTCTGGACCCTAGTGGGACCCACATACTAGCTGGACTTGGCCCACATGCCATCCTAACTAGGCTAGAAACCAATAAACCATACTCCCATGGCTTAACTAGTCATTTAGAGACTTAATTAGTCAATTTGGATTCAAATCGAACCAAACTAAGTCTATTGGGTGTGGAGGCCTAATGGGTCTCCACCCAAACCCATTAAACCCCCCTTGGCCGGCCATGTATAGGCAACCCCCCCTCTCTTTCCTTCACCACAAAGTAATCTCTCTCTCTTCTTTTCACTCTTTTCTTTTGAAGCTTCTTCTTCCTCAAGGAAACCAATTCTAGGTATGCTCATTAACCCCCATTAATTTCCTCTCTTGCATTTATTCCTTCACAATAAATGTAGAGGAGACCATTCTCTACATTATGACCATAGCTTTTATAGGTTTTCCTAAAAACCTAGTTTAAGGATTTATTAGGGATTTTCCTTTTTAGAGAGGAATATATATATATATATATATATATATATATATATATATATATATATATATATATATATATGTATATAAAAAAAAGAGGAGAGTGGTGGTGGTGGTGTCAGGAGAGAGAGTGTGTTTTAGTGTGTGTGTGTCTATATATATTTATATGTGTGTGTGTATATATATATATATATATATATATATATATATATATATATATATATATATATTTTTTTTTTTATATATATATATATATTTTATATATATATATATATATATATATATATATATATATATATATATATATATATATATATATATATATATATAGATATGTGTGTGCGTGTATGTATTTATATATATAGGTAGGAGTGTGTGTGTGAGAGTCTATATATATATATATATATATATATATATATATATATATATATATATATATATATATATATATAGCTAGATGTTTATATATATATATATATATATATATATATATATATATATATATATATATATATATATATATATATATATATATATATATATAGATGTTATATATATATATATATATATATATATATATATATATATATATATATATTTATTTATATATAAACATCTATATATATATATATATATATATATAGAGGGAGGGAATGAAGAGAATAAGAAGTAGCAGCAATAGTAGTAGGAAGTAGGAGCAGCAGCAGCATTAGCCATAGCACTGGCAGCAGCAGCAGTTAGCAGGAATAGCAGTAGGAGCAACAGTAGACAGAGAATAAGGAGAAGGAGACGGAGAATAAGGAGAAGGAGACGGAGAATAAGGAGAAGGAGATGGAGAATAAGACGGATAATAAGACGAAGAATAAGGAGAAGGAGACGGAGAATAAGGAGAAGGAGAATAAGGAGAAGAAGAATAAGAAGAAGAATAAGACGGAGAATAAGAAGAAGGAGACGGAGAATAAGGAGAAGGAGACGGAGAATAAGACGAAGAATAAGGAGAAGGAGACGGAGAATAAGACGGAGAATAAGGAGAAGGAGACGGAGAATAAGGAGAAGGAGAAAGGAATGTAGGAAATCAAATTAGAAAGGGTTTGTAAGTGAGTTGAATTTAGTGAAAGGGTAAATTAAGATATTGGCCTACGGCCAAGATATGGGTTTCGGAGTTCAAGATGGACTCGAATATGGGTTGACTTCCAATGTTCTCCTATGACCAAGATTGACCTAACTAGACTTGTCTTGACCTAGAATGACAGAATATGATTTAATTTGATTTGACTTTACTTCCTAAACATAGTATTGATACGTCTTGTTCTCTATAGGTCCTCAAGGCGCTGCATTGGATCCAGTTGACATATTATATCATATCACAAGCGAGTACATTTTCTGATAACTGTTTCCCAATTTATGATAACTGTTATGATTCATGTACTTAGTGTAGATATACTCATTCCTGACACATGGTTCTCACGGATTGGTATTCCTGGATCTCGACGAGAGATGTTACTCCTTGTTAGCTTGGGATGTATTGTGCAAGCTTCCTTGTAGCTCTTGCGCAATATATGGTCACCGATTCTAGAGAAGACTTACTCCCTTCTCATAGAATCTCGTACAGTGACGTGTCCTGTTTGGATCCATTCTACCAGTTGGGGGTGGGGGAGTAGTAGCGTATACCTGTGATCAAATCCATCCCGCATTCCCGAACCGTGTTAGTCATATACCGCACTTATGACTAGCCAGACCAGTTCTCTACAAGTGCCCAAGCCGATCACAAGTTAAAACTACTACTCACACACATTGGATAGATGGCGTACCCTGATTTGTGTACATACCAGGATCAGTTCTACTTTTCTGTTCTAGCTCTAGCTCTACAGCTTACCATGCCATGATACATATATGTACACTCCATGATTTTATTGTATATGCTCTATTTACAGTCTTATGGCTTTTATTCTATCTTGAGATCTGTTATGAGATATATGTACTCGTTCTATCCTGACCGAATATGTTGAAAATATTTACAGATGCAGAGGATGACTATTATTGCACTTACTACGGCCCACCGGACGTAGTAGGTTTAGAGACAGATACCCTAGATCCGCAGGTGTCACTTTCCGTTCCCAGAATACGTATTTTTAATACATTTATTGCTTTAATATATTTATTTAATATTTAATCATGTATTATTCTGTAGTTAAACCCCTTTAATTTCATGTTCATTAATTTCCTGCAATTTTATTTCTGTATTTTATTTTCTGCTTTCATACTCTGCTTTAGCTTTACTTTGGGTTCGGCTTGGATTGGACTTAGTATGCTGTTTTATCTTGAACCGAACACAAACCCCCACCTACTACTACCCCTTCCATTTAAAGCCCACCCCTTTCTCTCTCTTTATTACTTCACCATTAATCTTCTTCTTCCTTATAACTCCTCCCCCACCTACCAGCTGCCAAGGCAAGTGCCAAACTTGCTTCTTGATGGATCACCATTATTATCGTTTCATCATCTTCCTTGCTTGATCTTAAGCCTCTTTAGTACTTAGCATATTCAATTTCCATGGTTCATTTCTTGTAGATCTAAGTTTAAAGCATTTTTGGATTTCTTAAGTTTTGATCTAGTAAACTTAGTTATCTTTAAGTTTTGATGGTTCCATATTGTAGAAAATTTCGTTCTACCCCATTTTGACCTATAGAAGTTCAGATTTGGGCTTGGAATGAAGGATTTAGAGAGCTTGGAAGCAATGGTTTCCATGGTTCTGTCCTTAGGAAATTCGGAGAAGAAGAACAGATCCAGGCCGCATGCCAGTACTTGACCGCATGAGTCTTCATGCGGCAAGTCATCTTGGCCGCATGAGCTTAGCTAGCCGCATGGTCTTAGTCAGTCACATGAGACTTATCTGCTGCATATGCATTTAGTCCCGCAGCCGTATGTGAATTGTCACATTCTTAGCCGCATAAGCTTGGGCTTAATTAGCCGCATGAACCGTCGACTTTTCGACCGCATGAAATTTATATATATATATATATATATATATATATATATATATATATATATATATATATATATCTCAGCCGCATGGCGCTGACCATTCTCAGCCGCATGAGCTGCGTGTCTTCTTAGCCGCATGGCGCTGACCATTCTCAGCCGCATGAGCTGCGTGTCTTCTCAGCCGCATGGCGCTGACCATTCTCAGCCGCATGAGCTGCATGACTTACCCTAGCCGCATAGGGACCCTGACTTAATTAGCCGCATGAGCCCCCTTTAGTTTCTAGCCGCATGAGGCTTTGCTAACTTGGCCGCATGGAATCACCCTTGTCCAGCCGCATGTAACTTATTCATTCCCGGCCGCATGAAACCCAAGTCTCGCGAGCCGCATGAACTCTGGCTCTAATGCCTTTTGGTTGATTCTTGTCCTGAATTGATACTGATTGACATTGATTAATTGTCTTGGCATTTATTAGCATTAGTTGGCATCTTTACATTAATTTACATTGATTGTTATCTTGGCATTAATAAACAAGGATTGATATCTTAATTTAAATAATTGATCATGCTTCCTTGCTGGAACTAAGAGACTGGCTAGTCGTCTTATTGAAATGAATGAATGAGACACGTTCATATTAACTATGAACTATTACAATCGACTGGCTAATCTCGAATATTGGCATACAGGCACATGCAGGATTCAAATTATTTATTTACTTATTTTATTTAGTTATTTTTTTATCTTACAAAAACAGCATGTGTACTTTATGGTCAAGGCATGATTACTCCGTGGTTAGTTTTGATTGTTGTATTACGCTATGTAAGACCTACAACCTGACCGCACTGGTATCGTTGTAGAGTTGTGCATATCGTACCCCGTACGAAAGTACTCATTTGAATGACCATGACCCATGGCATGGGACTTCACTCAACGTAGAGACTAGTAAGTTAAATAAAATAATGATTGCATGGAGATAATAGATTCCCGAGTTCTTACATGGCAGCCCTCTTGGGACTAGTAGTGCCCGACAGGCCGGTTGATCCCCACAGATACTGCAAATCTGCCACACGGGCAGGGAGCGGTATCTGGTTATATTATCTATTGTATATTGTATATTGATGACGGACGTCCCGTTGGGACTCGTCTAATTCATGATTGGCGCAATTGATTGACTGGATAAACTAGCCTTGCTTGCACATAGTAAGAACTGTGGAATCCCTATTGCATAATTCCAGGATAACCTGGAACTTACAGTAGCAAGCCGTAGTAGTTACATGGACGTTTAAGCTGATTTGTTTGTGTACTGTCTCTACTCTGATGATTAACTAAGATGATCGGAATATCAGGACATGACGGGTCAACTTCTGTCCTTGTTTGGTTGGAGGTTGGTTCGAAGTGTCGTGATGTGATGTGAATCCCAGTAGTCAGCAGAGATCTATTTATTATGTTTCCTATTACTGGTTTTACTCCTCATATCGTGCTTCCTTGCGGTACTTGCTATTAGAGGTCTAACCTCTCTGGTTTTGTATGGCCAGATTTAGAGCCGGTCCCCGAGGGTCCAGCTTACTTCTACCTCCAAGATGGTCAATACTATAGGGATGATCGCAGGAGGACTCGAGTGGGTTCCTTACTTCCCCGCTCGTTTTGCTAAATACTTTATACTTTGCCGTTTGGCACCGACATGTTAGTCGGATCGTCTTGTACTTATTTTTACATAATTGTAACTAAGTCAGGCTGCAGCTGATCAACAATTGTGTATACCTTGCTTCGTCATCTGGCTATGTTTTGTAAATCCAGATATCAAGTACATTTTGACTGAGCGTTTGGGACGCCTTACTGCTTTATCTTACATGTTCTCTATTTCTGTTTCTTATTTGAATGATTGAGACAATAGAGGTGAAATGACCATAGTGAGACTTTCATGTAGTATGCACCCCCTCGTCTTTTAGACAGCATTGATCGTATTATACGGTATACATCTACCCGTAATACGTAGCTGGCTGAGTCATTCCCCCGCTCTCCAGTATTCTGGTTCTGGGGCGTGACAAGGTTTTAGTGGTGGCCCATGCAGGTCTGATTTCAGACTTGTGGGGTGCTTTGATTTATAGGATGTCTCAATCACACATGTTCCCCCTTGATCTCATGATTCGTGTTCTCAATTCTAGCTTGACATTCCAGTATCCTTTGACTTCATTGATCTTTTCTGTCCGGTCGTTTGATTGTTCTCTTGTCCCTTTTCTTAGGGGCACCTCGTCCGCACCTGTCAGAGCTGGACAACAACAACATGGACAACAACATGGACAACAAGACCAGGTTGGTCAGCAACACGGGCCAGTACTACCTCAAGAGACTATCCAGGAAGAAGTGATAGTGGAAGCAGCAGCTGGGTCGCAGTATCCAGAGGTTCCACCACCACCAACAGTTCCACCTACCCCTACAAAAATGGACACACCGGCCCTTCTGGAGATCATGAGAGGGATGATGGCCACTCAGCAATACCAGATGTTAGCCCAGCAGCGCATGTATGCTCAGTTGCAGGAGCAGAACGTACTACTCAACCAAGGGTTGCAGATGGCATTGGAAAGAGGGGCAAGGCCAGATTCAGGAGCATCAACCAGGTTTTGCAAGTACAACCCCCGCCGTTTCGAGGGCACGGAGGATGCCATCTCAGCAGATGCATGGCTTAAGGATATTGAGGCTATTTTGACAGCCGCTAAGGTGCCGGCAGAAGAACGTGTGGATCAGGTGAAGTTGCTACTTCAGGATCTCGCACGTGATTGGTGGGAATCAGAGAAAGTAGGTATCAGACGTCCCGTTGCTTGGAACAATTTTACAGCAAGATTCAAGACAAAGTACTATGGAGTTGTGGCACAATTTGAGCTACAACAGAAGTTTATCAACCTCAAGCAGGCCGGCAAGACAGTAGATGTTTATGCAGCGGAGTTATGCAGATTGAGTAGGTTTGTCCCAGAGATGGTAGCAACGGGGCACCAGAGGGCGATGAGGTTCCAGCAAGGGTTTCATCTTGAGCTCTTGCAATTGATAGAGGGGCACAATTACCAGACTTTTGACGAAGTATTGACGACAATTCGAAGGCATGAGATCACCATTCAGAGGATTACAACAAGGACTGGAGGTCAGAAGAGATCTCACAGTCAGATTGAAGGGGGAGGGGGAGCAGCGCCCCGAACAACAGCACCATCTCTTGGCATTCGCATTCACGATGTGGCAATACGAGGGCCAGCACCACCACCCAGGCAGCAGCAGCAGCAACAACAGAGGAAGAACCAGCAACCCCCAGCGGGCTGCACTTATTATGGAAAGATAGGGTACACTAGAGATGTATGTCGGGCATTAAACGGACTGTGTTTGATATGTGGAAATCTAGATCATCGGGTTACCATATGTCCCATAAATTCGAGGTCAGGAGGACTAGTGCAGCAGTTTCCTGCTCTGCCAGCACCAGGGGCAGGACAGTATCGAGGACCAGCAGTGGCAGTGAGACCATTGGCCCAGCGTCCGTTAATGCCACAGGCTCAGATATTTCGGCAGCAGGGACCGCCGATGCAGCAACACCAACATAGACCACCCCAGCATCATCAAGGAAGGGGCCAGCAGCAGCACCAGGCTAGGCCACAACATGGGAACCAGCAAGGAGGTCGAGGACAGGCGTTCATACTGTCCTTGGAAGAGACATTAGCATCGGGAGATGTTGTCGCAGGTAACATTCTTGTCGCCTCATATCCCGCAGTAGCATTGTTTGATTCGGGAGCATCACACTCATTTATATCTACACAATTTGTGACACAGCTAGGAATGGAGTTCGAGGCATTGTCAGGGAGGTTTAATATACTCACTGGTAATGGGCTCGTAGGAGTTAGTAGAGTTATTCTAGCGTGTAGTGTTGTAGTTTGCGGGCATTCCTTACCCGTCCAGTTGATAGAATTTTCTGTTGGAAATTTTGACGTTATCTTAGGCATGGACTGGCTGAAAGACAGTCATGCGATAATAGATTGTCGTAGTGGGAGTGTATCTTTTGATATTCCAGGCATGAAGAGATTCACCTTAGTCAGATCAGAGGCAACTCAGCAAGAGCAGGGAGTAATAACGGCAATGGAAGAAGTCCAGGTTCCGAAGGTAGTTGAAGAGTTTCTTGATGTATTTCCCCAAGAACTTCCAGGTCTACCACCGGTTAGAGATATTGAGTTCAGTATAGAATTGGTACCTGGAACTAAACCGATATCAGATCGAGTTTACAGAATGGCGGATTCGGAGCAGGCCAAGGTATATCAGCACATAGAGGAATTGAAGGAGAAGAAGTTTATCCAAGCTAGCATATCACCATGGGCAGCACCAGTGGTACTTGTAGGGAAGAAGGATAGATCATCCAGATTGTGTATCGATTACAGGAAGCTTAATGCGGCAACAGTAAAGAACAAGTACCCACTACCAAGGATCGACGACTTATTTGTTCAGTTGAGCAGGGCTAGAGTTTTCTCCAAGATAGATCTTCGTTCAGGGTACCATAAGGTGAGGGTTCGAAAGGAGGATATTCCCAAGACAGTATTCAGGTCGAAGTATGGGCATTATGAATTCTTAGTAATGCCGTTTGGTTTGACCAACGCTCCAGCAATATTCATGGATTTGATGAACCACATCTTTTTGCCATACTTAGATCAGTTTGTCGT
Source organism: Iris pallida (assembly GCA_029216955.1). Taxonomy (NCBI): domain Eukaryota; kingdom Viridiplantae; phylum Streptophyta; class Magnoliopsida; order Asparagales; family Iridaceae; genus Iris; species Iris pallida. The sequence goes on from JANAVB010032616.1 coordinate 371,635, forward strand.
GGTGTTTCTCAACGACATTCTCGTATACTCTGCCAGTGAAGAGGAGCATGAAGACCACCTCAGGAAAGTGTTGCAGGTTCTGAGGGAGAACCAGTTGTATGCCAAGCTCAGTAAGTGTGAGTTCTGGACGAATCATATTTCATTTTTGGGTCATATCATATCAGGAGCTGGAGTAGCAGTGGATCCCAAGAAGGTAGAAGCAGTAGAGATTTGGCCAGTACCTAAGACCGTAGCTGATGTACGGAGTTTCTTGGGATTGGCTGAATATTACAGAAGGTTTGTATCAGATTTTGCAAGACTTTCAGCACCCATGACCCGCTTGACACGGAAAGATGTGCCATTTGTCTGGTCGACAGAATATCAGACATCATTTGAGACCTTGAAGCAGAAGTTGATATCAGCACCTATTCTTACATTGCCAGTTGGACCCGAAGGTTTTACTGTATATTGTGATACGTCAGGTAGAGGACTTGGATGTGTCCTCATGCAACATGGAAAGGTGATAGCATATGCATCTTGGCAGCTTTGGGACCACGAGAAGAATTACCCAACTCATGACTTGGAGTTGGCGGCAGTAGTATTTGCTTTGAAGCTATGGAGGCATTACTTATATGGTGATCGAGTGGACATGTACATAGACCATAAAAGTCTGAAGTACATCTTTACTCAGAAGGAGCTGAACATGAGGCAGAGAAGATGGTTAGAACTGATCAAGGATTATGACGTGGAGCTTCAATATCATCCAGGCAAGGCTAATGTGGTAGCAGACGCTCTCAGCAGAAGAGGCGGCGCATTTATGTTGACGACACAGAAGCATATTTTAGAAGACCTTCAGGAGATGGACATAGAAGTTATACTTCCTAGTGATGTAGGAGTTCTAACAAGTCTACAAGTTCAATCTGACTTGGTAGACAGGATCAAGGCAGCTCAGGCGCAGGATCCAAGGATTCAGAAGCTTAGGGCAGAGTGTGAGTCAGGGCTCAGAAAGGAGATATAAATTCATGAAGACGGTACACTTAGGTTTGGATCACGTCTATGTGTGCCTAGTGGAGATATCAGACAGGAGGTTATGACAGAAGCTTACAGTTCTCAGTATTCTATACATTCTGGAGGGACCAAGATGTACCAAGATATCAAGCAGCACTTCTGGTGGAATGGAATGAAGAGGGAGATAGCTAGGTTTATTTCCCGTTGCTTGGTATGTCAGCAAGTGAAGGCAGAACAGCAAAGGCCAGCTGGGTTATTGCAACCGCTTCCTATCCCGGAATGGAAGTGTGAGCACATCACAATGGACTTTGTGACCGGTTTACCAAGATCGCCAAGTGGTAAAGATGCTATTTGGGTGATAGTGGACCGGCTTACAAAGGTAGCACACTTTCTTCCTTTTAGAGTAGGGCAATCTACAGAAAAGTTGGCGGAGTTATATATACAACAGATAGTCAGGCAGCATGGAGTCCCTGTCAGCATTGTGTCAGACAGAGATACCCATTTCACATCACATTTCTGGAAGAACTTACATCATAGTCTGGGCACCAAGTTAAGATTTAGCACGGCTTACCATCCACAGACGGACGGACAATCAGAAAGGACGATTCAGACTTTGGAAGATATGTTGCGAGCTTGCACCCTAGATTTTGGAGGGTCTTGGGAGAGCCACCTGCACTTAGTCGAATTCTCATACAACAACAGTTATCAAGCCAGTATCCAGATGGCGCCATTTGAGGCACTATATGGTAAGAAGTGTAGATCGCCACTAGCATGGGATGATATCGGGAAGAGGAAGATGCTAGGCCCGAAATTGATTGTTCAGACAGTTGAAGTGGTTAAGGGAATTAGAGAGCGACTCCGAGTTACGCAGGATCGGCATCGTCATTGGGCGGACCAGCATCGTAGGTCGCTAGAGTTTTCTGTTGGGGACCACGTGTTCTTGCGGATCTCACCTACCCGTGGGGTCATTAGATTTGGCGTTCGCGGGAAGTTGAGTCCGCGATACGTAGGACCATTCGTTATCCTTGATAGGGTAGGCGATGTTGCTTATCGTCTGTCCCTTTCACCTTCGTTACGAGAGGTGCATGACGTGTTTCATGTATCTCAGCTGCGGAGGTATGTATCGGACCCAAGCCATATCCTTGATCATTCTGAGTTGGTTGTTGGTACCAACTTGTCTTACGAGGAGCAGCCGGTGTCCATTTTGGACCGAAGAGAGAAGATACTCAAGAACCGAACGATTAGCCTTGTCTGGGATGCTTGGGGTCATCACTCATTAAGAGAGTCAACGTGGGAACGTGAGGATGATATCCGATCACGGTATCCATATTTGTTTGACTCACAAGGTATATTTCTTTCCGTGTACCTTGATTGCCTTAACCTCTCATGCTTGTCACCCTATAGATAGAACTACGTGATATCGTAGATGTTAATATAGATATGTTATCTGCAAGTTAACATTGTAGAGTGATTGCTTACTCAAGTTTCTTGTACCTAGATTAGTTTAGTTTTGATATTCCTATCCTGCTTGGATTTGAAATTCCAAGGACGGAATTTTTCTAAGGAGGGTAGAGATGTCACTTCCCGTTCCCAGAATACATATTTTTAATATATTTATTGCTTTAATATATTTATTTAATATTTAATCATATATTGTTCTGTAGTTAAACCCCTTTAATTTCATGTTCATTAATTTCCTGCAATTTTATTTCTGTATTTTATTTTCTGCTTTCATACTCTGCTTTAGCTTTATTTTGGGTTCGGCTTGGATTGGACTTAGTATGCTGTTTTATCTTGAACCGAACACAAACCCCCACCTACTACCACCCCTTCCATTTAAAGCCCACCCCTTTCTCTCTCTTCATTACTTCACCATTAATCTTCTTCTTCCTCATAACTCCTCCCCCACCTACCAGCTGCCAAAGCAAGTGCCAAACTTGCTTCTTGATGGATCACCATTATTATCGTTTCATCATCTTCCTTGCTTGATCTTAAGCCTCTTTAGTACTTAACATTTTCAATTTCCATGGTTCATTTCTTGTAGATCTAAGTTTAAAGCATTTTCGGATTTCTTAAGTTTTGATCTAGTAAACTTTGTTATCTTTAAGTTTTGATGGTTCCATGTTGTAGAGAATTTTGTTTTACCCTATTTTGACATATGGAAGTTCAGATTTGGGCTTGGAATGAAGGATTTAGAGAGCTTGGAAGCAATGGTTTCCATGGTTCTGTCCTTAGGAAATTCGGAGAAGAAGAACAAATCCTGGCCGCATGCCAGTACTTGACAGCATGAGTCTTCATGCGGCAAGTCATCCTGGCCGCATGAGCTTAGCTAGCCGCATGGTCTTAGTCAGTCACATGAGACTTATCTGCCGCATACGCATTTAGTCCCGCAGCCGTATGTGAATTGTCACATTCTTAGCCGCATAAGCTTGGGCTTAATTAGCCGCATGAACCGTCGACTTTCCGACCGCATGAAGTTTTATATATATATATATATATATATATATATATATATATATATATATATATATATATATATCAGCCGCATGGCGCTGACCATTCTCAGCCGCATGAGCTGCGTGTCTTCTCAGCCGCATGGCGCTGACCATTCTCAGCCGCATGAGCTGCATGTCTTACCCTAGCCGCATAGGGACCCTGACTTAATTAGCCGCATGAGCCCCCTTTAGTTTCTAGCCGCATGAGGCTTTGCTAACTTGGCCGCATGGAATCACCCTTGTCCAGTCGTATGTAACTTATTCATTCCCGGCCGCATGAAATCCAAGTCTCGCGAGCCGCATGAACTCTGGCTCTAATGCCTTTTGGTTGATTCTTGTCCTGAATTGATACTGATTGACATTGATTAATTGTCTTGGCATTTATTAGCATTAGTTGGCATCTTTACATTAATTTACATTGATTGTTATCTTGGCATTAATAAACAAGGATTGATATCTTAATTTAAATAATTGATCATGCTTCCTAGTTGGAACTAAGAGACTGGCTAGTCGTCTTATTGAAATAAATGAATGAGACACGTTCATATTAACTATGAACTATTGCAATCGACTGGCTAATCTCGAATATTGGCATACAGGCACATGCAGGCTTCAAATTATTTATTTACTTATTTTATTTAGTTATTTATTTACCTTACAAAAACAACATGTGTATTTTATGGTCAAGGCATGATTACTCCGTGGTTAGTTTTGATTGTTGCATTACGCTATGTAAGACCTACAACCTGACCGTACTGGTATCGTTGTAGAGTTGTGCATATCGTACCCCGTACGAAAGTACTCATTTGAATGACCATGACCCATGGCATGGGACTTCACTCAACGTAGAGACTAGTAAGTTAAATAAAATAATGATTGCATGGAGAGAATGGATTCCCGAGTTCTTACATGACAGCCCTCTTGGGACTAGTAGTGTCCGATAGGCCGGTTGGTCCCCACAGATACTGCAAATCTGCCACACGGGCAGGGAGCGGTATCTGGTTATATTATCTATTGTATATTGTATATTGATGACGGACGTCCCGCTGGGACTCATCTAATTCATGATTGGCGCAATTGATTGACTGGGTAAACTAGCCTTGCTTGCACATAGTAAGAACTGAGGAATCCCTATTACATAATTCCAGGATAACCTGGAACTTACAGTAGCAAGCCGTAGTAGTTGCATGGCCGTTTAAGCTGATTTGTTTGTGTACTGTCTCTACTCTGATAATTAACTAAGATGATCGGAATATCAGGACATGACGGGTCAACTTCTGTCCTTGTTTGGTTGGGAGGTTGGTTCGAAGTGTCGTGATGTGATGTGAATCACAGTAGTCGGCAGAGATCTATTTATTATGTTTCCAATTACTGGTTTTACTCCTCATATCGTGCTTTCTTGCGGTACTTGCTATTAGAGGTCTAACCTCTCTGGTTTTGCATGGCCAGATTTAGAGCCGGTCCCCGAGGGTCCAGCTTACTTCTACCTCCAAGATGGTCAATACTAGAGGGATGATCGCAGGAGGACTCGAGTGGGTTCCTTACTTCCCCGCTCGTTTTGTTAAATACTTTATACTTTGCCGTTTGGCACCGACATGTTAGTCGGATCGTCTTGTACTTATTTTTACATAATTGTAACTAAGTCATGCTGCAGCTGATCAACAATTGTATATACCTTGCTTTGTTATCTGGCTATGTTTTGTAAAGCCAGATATCAAGAATATTTTGACTGAGCGTTTGGGACGCCTTACTGCTTTATCTTACATGTTCTCTATTTCTGTTTTTTATTTGAATGATTGTGACAATAGAGGTGAAATGACCATAGTGAGACTTTCATGTAGTATGCACCCTCTCGTCTTTTAGACAGTATTGATCGTATTATACGGTATACATCTACCCGTAATATGTAGCTGGCTGAGTCATTCCTCCGTTCTCCAGTATTCTGGTTCTGGGGCGTGACAGCAGGGTACAGTACCGCAGGGCGATATACCGCCTATCCTGTTGATAGAGTAGGTTTTTATTCTGGACCTTGTCTCCAGTCACTCTTGGGACTGTTATTATTTTGGCTTGTATTAGAGACTTTGGACTTAGACTTGTATATTCTTTGTGTTTGGACTTGACAGGTTATATTTTATTGTCGTGTTGTCTTTATCTTTCAGTATTTACTTTATCATCTTAGAGTTGTGATTGAGCACTCATATATTATCATTGCTTGTCCTCCGTTCGGAGTTGACCATATTCTCGACATGTTTTGATATTATATAAACTGTTGGTAGAGTAGTAAACCTACAGCGTTCCATACCTTTTTTACGGTGAGGGCTGGGCGTTGTTACGCACACATGCCCTTATAGCGGGTGCGGATTGTGACACATTTTTAGTGGTGGCCCACGCAGGTCCTGAAGTCGTAATTAGTGCGATGTCGTGGCGGCACTCGTCTTAGAGTGTTGACTATGAGCCTGTGTTACATATAGGAGGTGGTAGGCTAAGAGTACTCAATCACAGTAGGATCTTTTCTTGCTTATCTTGCTTACCGTCTTTGATATTGATTTAATGTATTCTAAGCTGTCCTCCTTTGATATAATCCTTTTTGTGCCATATTGATATCTTCCTTTCAATCTGTCTCCAGGATGGTTATGACTCATTCTCCCGGTGAGGAGCACGGGGAGACGGAGAGGTCTGCTACCTCTGGCGGACAGGCTCCAGTCACTTCTCCTGCAGTTGGGACTTCAGTAGGGGCTCTCGGGGGTACTCCTCCAGCGCTCTCGATGACTGTCCCTGGGGTCACTGCGGGTGCTCTTCCCGCAGAGCCGGGGATACGACGGGAGCTGTCGGGGGCGTTCCTCCTCCTCCTCCTCAGCAGGGGACTCCTCCGATGGTGGTGGGAGCTGTTCTTCCGTTGCCTCCTCTGCCCACAGATATGGTGCAGATGCTCGCATTCTTTCAGCAGGTGCTGGAGTCCCAGCGGGCCCAGCACGAGGCACAGATGAGACAGACTGAGGCCATACGCCAGGGCATGGAGGATGCCCATAGGTTGGCCTGGCTACGGTGGAGCGTGGGGCTCCACAGCGGGAGGTACAGCAGCAGAAGCCCGGAGACATCCAGGCTTTCAAAAAGATGGGTCCGAGGGATTTTAGGGGGACCGAGGGCATTGTATATGCTGATGACTGGCTCGAGGATATCGAGCGCCAGATGAGGGCCTCCCGCTTGGCAGACGACCTGAAGGTCGAGGCGGTTGGCTTGCAGTTATTAGATGTTGCCCGGACATGATTCCGGAACGAGCCGGCTCTTGCAGGAGAGGGCCACACTTGGGCTGAGTTTCGGGCCCTGTTCAGAGAGTTCTTTTCATCCACAGACAAGATCGGCCTAGTGCGGTAGTTTCAGAACCTGCAGCAGGCAGTATGACTGTGGAGGAGTATACGGCGGAGTTCGGCCGGCTGAGCCGATACGTCGAGTACATGGTGAGCAACCCAGTGATCCGAGCAGAGCACTTCCGGGAGGGATTGACATGGGATATCAAGATCCTGATCCCTTTCTTTTTTGCGACATATGCAGAGGTCTATGCGGAGGCTCGGAAGGTAGAGATAGAGTGGGGCTTGAAGCCGAAGAGGGATCGTGAGTTATTTTCGGGGGCCAGTAGCAGCGCGGGGGCTGCTAAGCGCCCTCAGCTTCAGCATCAGTCGTTCCAGCATCATCAGCAGCAGTGGCAGGCCAGGGCACCTGTCCAGAGGGTTCAGCAGCGTCAGGGGCAGGATGATCCTCCCTGCCACTACTGCAAGAAGCCCGGTCACCTCTTTGAGTTCTGCAGGAGGAGGCTGGGGCTGTGCCTCTTTTACGGTGCCGCTGGTCATCAGATGCGGGAGTGTCCCAAGAACCCCCGTGTTGCTGGAGCATCTCAGAGGGCACCTATTTCGAGGGCACCAGCTAGTGTGCCTGTAGTTCAGCAGCGGGGTCCACTTCCGACCCAGCAGCAACAGTTTGTCCAGCACCGCCAGCAGAAGGGTGTTCAGGGTAGAGCTTTTGCCCTTGCAGTCGAGGAGATGGAGCCTATAGCAGATGTTGTCGCAGGTTCTGTTCTGCTCGATTCTCTTCCAGCTTTAGCCTTGTTTGATTCTGGTGCTACGTACAGTTTTGTGTCTGTTTCTTTTGCTCTTAGGCCCAATATCATTGCTGAGTATCTTGGTAGGACTTGCCAGATTATGACTGGGAATGACATCATCCTGGTTAATAATGTTTGCAAGGGGCGGAGAGTTTCTTTGAGAGGCCGGGAGCTGAGTGCGTGTTTGCTCGTAATGCCACTTCCGAGTTACGATATGGTACTCGGTATGGACTAGTTGAGCATGCACCATGCTAGCATAGATTACATGGAGACAGGATTCTGTTCAGGCTGCTGGGAGAGCCGGAGTTTGAGTTCACCAGGGGTGCAGCAGAGCCAGGAGATGGATTCTGCGGAGCGTTGTTGGCGGGGCCGGTGTTGCCACATCCACATATTGCTGAGTTCTTGGATGTCTTTCCCGAGGAGTTGCCCGAAATGCCGCCAGATCGTGATATTGAGTTTTCTATAGACCTAGTACCGGGCGCTGAGCCTATCTCACAGCACGTCTATAGAATCAACAACAGTGAGTTAGCGAAGCTGAAGAAACAGGTCGTTGAGCTGGAGGACAAGGGCTTTATCCGATCTAGTTCTTCACCTTGGGACGCGCCAGTTCTTTTCGTCCCGAAGAAGGATGGTACGGTACGTATGTGCATTGATTACAGGGCGCTCAACAACCTTATAATCAAGAACAAGTATCCTTTGCCAAGGATTGATAACTTGTTCGACCAGTTGAGCGGCGCGAGGGTGTTCTCGAAGATCGACTTGTATACCGGGTACCATCAGCTGAAAGTGAGGCGGGATGACATTCCGAAGACTGCATTTCGGACTCGCTATGGCCAGTATGAGTATACCGTCATGCCGTTTGGGTTGACCAACGCCCCGGCGGTATTCATGAACTTGATGAACAAGGTGTTCCATCAGTACCTTGACAAGTTCGTGGTGGTCTTCATCAATGACATTCTCATCTATTCGAAGATGCCAGAGGAGCACCTGAGGATTGTGCTGGACACTCTCAGGAGGGAAAAGCTATATGGGAAGCTGTCGAAGTGCGAGTTCTTCTTAGATCGCGTGGAGTTCCTAGGCCATGTTGTCTCTGGCGAGGAGATTTCAGTGGATCAGAAGAAGATTTCTGCAGTGGAGTCCTGGTCTACGCCGAGCTCAGTAGCAGAGGTTCAGAGTTTTCTGGGTCTGGCAGGTTATTACCGAAGGTTCGTGTAGGACTTTTTCAGGATTGCCCAGCCGATGACCCGACTTACCAGGAAGAACGAGGAGTTTGTTTGGTCTGAGGAGTGCCAGGCCGCCTTTGAGGAGCTGAAGGCGAGGTTGACTACAACTCCTATCTTGACGCTGCCATCTGGATCTGGTGGTTATACGATCTACAGTGACGCTTCAGGACAGGGTTTGGGTTGTGTACTTCAGCAGCACGGGAAGGTGATTGCCTATGCATCTAGGCAGTTACGTCCTCATGAGAAGAACTACCCTATCCATGATCTGGAGCTGGCAGCGGTCATCTTTGCTTTGAAGCTGTGGAAACACTATCTGTACGGAGAGCGTGTGGAGATTTACACTGACCACAAGAGCTTGAAGTACGTGTTTACCCAGAAGGAGCTGAATTTGAGGCAGAGGCGATGGTTAGAGCTGATAAAGGATTTTGATATATCCTTACTGTACCATCCGGGGAAGGCCAACGTGGTCGCGGATGCTTTGAGCAGGTATCCCGTGGCCATGTGTTTGACGATGGATCGTCACCTTCTGGCAGATCTGGAGAGCTTGGGCATAGAGGTGATAGTTCCTGGGTTTGAGGAGCAGATGTGGGGTCTCCAGGTGCAGTCAGAGTTGATGGTCAGAGTCAGGGCAGCTCCGTTTGAGGATGAGGCTCTGAAGGTCATCAGGGAGCAGGTTCGGGCAGGACTGTTGGATGAGTTCTCTATAGCGGGAGATGGTTCGTTGAGGCATGGTACCAGATTATGCGTGCCGAGCGTAGGACTTCGGGAGGAGGTTCTTCAGGAGGCGCATCGTTCTCAGTACTCTATGCATCCTGGAGCCAACAAGATGTATAGAGACTTGAGACTGCATTTTTGGTGGTATGGCATGAAACGCGAGGTTGCTCAGTTCGTTTCTAGATGCTTGGTGTGCCAGCAGGTGAAAGTCGGGAGGCAGAGACCCGGTGGATTGCTCCAGCCACTACCCATTCCTGAGTGGAAGTGGGAGCATATCACTATGGACTTTGTATCTGGGCTTCCGCGCTCTCCAGGAGGGAAGGATGCGATTTGGTTCATTGTTGATCGATTGACCAAATCGACCCACTTTTTGCCTTTCAAGGTGGGTTTGTCTACGGAGAGGCTGGCCGAGATGTACGTGCGGCAGATAGTCCGATTGCACGGGGTTCCAGTAAGTATAGTCTCGGATCGGGACAGCCAATTCACTTCCCACTTCTGGAGGAGTTTGCAGCTTAGCTTGGGCACATCGCTCAAGTTCAGTACCGCATACCACCCCTAGACAGATGGACAGTCGGAGAGGACGATTCAGACCCTCGAGGATATGCTTCGTACCTGTGTCTTGGACTTCGGGGGATATTGGGAGGACCACCTTCACTTGGTAGAGTTTGCTTACAACAACAGCTACCAAGCCAGTATAGAGATGTCACATTTTGAGGCTCTATACGGACGGAGGTGCCGTACTCCCTTGTCTTGGGATGATGTCGGCGAGAGGGTTTTGCTTGGCCCTGAGATGGTAGTGGATTCTGCAGAGAAGGTCAGGGTTATCAGAGATAGACTTCGGGTGGCGCAGGATAGGCAGCGGCATTGGGCCGATAGCCACCGGAGGCCGTTGGAGTTTGAGGTATAGTTTAGATTTTTTTAGTATTTGAGTCTGATTGTGATTATTTTAGATCAAGCTTTAAGCCTTGTGTTTTGTTCTAGGTTGGTGATCTTGTGTTCCTGCGGATTTCTCCGACGCGTGGCACGATTCGTTTTGGTGGCGGCGGAAAGCTTAGTCCACGATACATCGGACCTTTCCGTATCTTGGGCAGGGTCGGTGCAGTGGCTTACCGACGGGAGTTATCGCCCGCACTAGAGGGAGTGCACAGCGTGTTCCACGTGTCACAGCTGAGACGGTACGTGGCAGATCCTAGTCACGACTTGGACCACTCCGAGATCGAAGTGGGACCGACACTCAGCTATCCAGAGAAGCCGGTTGAGATCTTGGACCGAAGAGAGAAGGTGCTCCGGAACCAGGTCATTCCCTTGGTTCGCGTTGCATGGAGGCACCACTCTCCAGGTGAGTCTACCTGGGAGAGAGAGGACGATATGCGGGAGCGATTTTCATATCTCTTCGAGCCTTGAGGTAAAATTCTTTCTTTTCCTTCCTTGTTCAATTCATGTTGCTGTGTTAGTTCTCATTCAATTTCGAGGACGAATTTTTTTAAGGAGGGTAGATTTGTCACCCCCAGTTTTCGAATTAGGGGTATTTTCGTCATTTTCCAAGTTTTATAATTTTTGGAAATTTTATTTGATTTTATAAGATTTTTAGGGATTTGTTTGACTTAGTTTAAATTTTATCCAATTCGGACTTAAGTTGGAGACCCGGGTAGTCTGGACCCTAGTGGGACCCACATACTAGCTGGGCTTGGCCCACATGCCATCCTAACTAGGCTAGAAACCAATAAACCATACTCCCATGGCTTAACTAGTCATTTAGAGACTTAATTAGTCAATTTGGATTCAAACCGAACCAAACTAAGTCTATTGGGTGTGGAGGCCTAATGGGTCTCCACCCAAACCCATTAAACCCCCCCTTGGCCGGCCATGTATAGGCAACCCCCCCTCTCTTTCCTTTACCACAAAGTAATCTCTCTCTCTTCTTTTCACTCTTTTCTTTTGAAGCTTCTTCTTCCTCAAGGAAACCAATTCTAGGTATGCTCATTAACCCCCATTAATTTCCTCTCTTGCATTTATTCCTTCACAATAAATGTAGAGGAGACCATTCTCTACATTATGACCATAGCTTTTATAGGTTTTCCTAAAAACCTAGTTTAAGGATTTATTAGGAGTTTTCCTTTTTAGAGAGGAATATATATATATATATATATATATATATATATATATATATATATATATATATATATTGTGTGTGTGTAGAGGAGAGTGGTGGTGGTGGTGTCAGGAGAGAGTGTGTGTTTTAGTGTGTGTGTGTCTATATATATTTACATGTGTGTGTGTATGTATTTATATATATAAAGATATGTGTGTGTGTATGTATTTATATATATAGGTAGGAGTGTGTGTGTGAGAGTCTATATATATATATATATATATATATATATATATATATATATATATATATATATATATATATATAGCTAGATGTTTAGATAAATATGTAGATAGATATATATATAGAGGGAGGGAATGAAGAGAATAAGAATATAGATAGATAGATAGATAGATAGCTAGATGTTTAGATAAATATGTAGATAGATATATATATAGAGGGAGGGAATGAAGAGAATAAGAAGTAGCAGCAATAGCAGTAGGAAGTAGGAGCAGCAGCAGCTACTGCAGTAGCAGCAGCAGCAGCATTAGCCATAGCACTGGCAGCAGCAGCAGTTAGCAGGAATAGCAGTAGGAGCAGCAGTAGACGGAGAATAAGGAGAAGGAGACGAAGAATAAGGAGAAGGAGACGGAGAATAAGGAGAAGGAGAATAAGACAGAGAATAAGGAGAAGGAGACGGAGAATAAGGAGAAGGAGAAGGAGAATAAGGAGAAGAAGAATAAGAAGAAGAATAAGACGGAGAATAAGGAGAAGGAGACGGAGAATAAGATGGAGAATAAGGAGAAGGAGACGGAGAATAAGGAGAAGGAGAAGGGAATGTAGAAAATCAAATTAGAAAGGGTTTGTGAGTGAGTCGAATTTAGTGAAAGGGTAAATTAAGATATTGGCCTACGGCCAAGATATGGGTTTCGGAGTTCAAGATGGACTCGGATATGGGTTGACTTCCAATGTTCTCCTATGACCAAGGTTGACCTCACTAGACTTGTCTTGACCTAGAATGACAGAATATGATTTAATTTGATTTGACTTTACTTCCTAAACATAGTATTGATACATCTTGTTCTCTATAGGTCCTCGAGGCGCTGCATTGGATCCAGTTGACATATTATATTATATCACAGGCGAGTACATTCTCTGATAACTGTTTCCCAATTTATGATAACTGTTATGATTTATGTACTTAGTGTAGATATACTCATTCCTGACACATGGTTCTCACGGATTGGTATTCCTGGATCTCGACGAGAGATGTTACTCCTTGTTAGCTTGGGATGTATTGTGCAAGCTCCCTTGTAGCTCTTGCACAATATATGGTCACCGATTCTAGAGAAGACTTGCTCCCTTCTCATAGAATCCCGTGCAGTGACGTGTCCTGTTTGGATCCATTCTACTAGTTGGGGGTGGAAGAGTAGTAGAGTATGCCTGTGATCAAATCCATCCCGTATTTCCGAATAGTGTTAGTCATATACCGCACTTATGACTAGCCAGGCCAGTTCTCTACAGGTGCCCAAGCCGATCACAAGTTGAAACTACTACTCACACACATTGGATCGATGGCTTACCCTGATTTGTGTACATACCAGGATCAGTTCTACTTTTCTGTTCTAGCTCTAGCTCTACAGCTTACCATGCCATGATACATATATGTACACTCCATAATTTCATTGTATATGCTCTATTTACAGTCTTATGGCTTTTATTCTATCTTGAGATCTGTTATGAGATATATGTACTCGTTCCATCCTAACCGGATATGTTGAAAATGTTTACAGATGCAGAGGAGGACTATTATTGCACTTACTACGGCCCACCAGACGTAGTAGGTTTAGAGACAGATACCCTAGATCCGCAGGGTGCAGTACCGTAGGGCGAGATACCGCCTATCCTGTAGATAGAGTAGGTTTTTGTACTGGACCTTGTCTCCAGTCACTCTTGGGACTGTTATTATTTTGGCTTGTATTAGAGACTTTGGACTTAAACTTGTATATTCTTTTTGTTTGGACTTGACAGGTTATATTTTATTGTCGTGTTGTCTTTATCTTTCAGTATTTACTTTATCATCTTAGAGTTGTGATTGAGCACTCATATATTATCATTGCTTGTCCTCCGTTCGGAGTTGACCATATTCTCGATAGGTTTTGATATTATATAAACTGTTGTTAGAGTAGTAAATGTACAGCGTTCTATGCCGTTTTTACGGTGTGGGCTGGGCGTTGTTACGCACACGTGCCCTTATAGCGGGTGCGGGTCGTGACAAGATCGTATTTCGTCCTCAACGTGGATCTCTTGTAGATTATCTTCCAAGCTAATGTCCAGCTTCTTTCGATGCATTCTAGTATATAAGTTGTTCCAACCAGCAGGAAGTCTCGAGACTATTCCTCCAACGACAAACTTGTCGACGAAGAGTATCTTCTCGTCATCCAACTTCTAGCACAACTTCATGAATTCCTTCACTTGAGGTAGCGTCGCCATCTCGTCTTCGAAGAGCCACTTGTGGTACTTCTCGACGATGAAGATTTTGGACCTGTTCTCATCATCTTCATATAGCTTACCCAAAGAATCCCAGATCTCTTTGGCCTTCACCTTCTTGGAATATGACTCTGACAGAGAGTCTTCCATAGAATTGAGAATCAGCAGTTTACAGATGCTGTTTTCTCTCTTCCATTTGCTCTGCTTGACGAGTACAGTAGCAATAGCATCGACAGTTCCTCCTTATGGAATCGTCGGTTCATCCTCAATCAACACATGGTCTACGTCCACGAGTTGAAGATTAAGGGTGACCTTCCTCTTCCAGATTTGGAAATGTTCTCCGTCAAATTTTTTCAACTTGTTAAAGCTGGTATCGATGAGAGAAGCACGAGAGTTCTCCATCTATAAGGATCTTGCTTTGAGATTGTTAGTCTCGGGACTTGACCAAAGATGGTAGACTCTATGTCGAGATCAGAGGTTCAACAAACGTTCACCTTCTGATAATTCTCGAGATCCAAGAGGAACACTATAATATGAATCTGATTACAAAATCAACAATAATCAGAAAATAAATCTCACGTTCTTCCTCGCAATCGCAGTTGCTGACGGACAGAACTGAGTTACAACTCAGATGAATGAGAAGAAAGAAGAAAGAAGAATAGGAAAGGTTCTTACTGGGGTGATTAACATCACCGTTGCTCAAAGCAAAATTCGCCCCAACACGATCTGCTTCCAGGAACCAGCAAGTTCACGAAGAACTTCTGGAGCGCACGTAAGTCAATATTTGAGACTTGAACGGGCTTCCTGAACTTTACAGACTCCCTTAACTCTCTTCTTGGTGCATCTTCCAAAGGAGGCCATGTGGCTCTATTTATAGAGTGGAGTTAGACTTCACCTCTTCTCCTATCCGATGTGGGACTAAAATACCAATACTCAAAAATAGAGTTTGATATTTTAGATTATCCCACAATCAGCATAGAAGTGTGACAGTCTACGCCTACCCGCCGAACACTCCCGTGCATGCACGAGACATCCTGGGGTCCGTGTCCGTGTCCGAGTCCGAGTCCGCACAACAAAAATCAACTTGCATCATTGTTGGAATTAATCCTTTTTTCTTCTAGGAAAATACTCCCACATGACACACACTTGTGCCCCACTACATCTCATGTGCACACCTCAACACAAGCAATGTATTATATTGAGATACTCACCATTTGGTGTAGCCGACGTGGGACTATCTTTCCTAGTCCAAAGACAAAAATACCAACAAATTTTTTGCATGAAGTCCTGAACTTCTTCATAAGTATTAAACAAAGGGCAGACTGAAAAGTCTTGCTTAGAACTCTATTATTCTTAGTCTTAGTTTTTATCTTGGTACGCCCTAGGACTAACATTATTCCAATCAAAATATCCATCCACCAATTCGGTTGCAGGAGTTGGTAAGAAGTCATAGCAGATTGTTGTGCGAAAGATGAAAAAATGGTAATTGAAACATCTATACAATAGAGAAGTAGACGAAACCGGAAAAGAAAAAAGCACATGGAAAATTTAAAGTGGTTCATCCCAAGTGGACCACGGGTGAAGACAAGCCGCCTGGTGTAAGAAGCTGTGGGGGTCGTGATTAGGAGAGGACGCTGCTACCAAACAGATGGCTAGGGCTACCTACCTGGGGTTCTATAGAGTCGCATGGGAATCGAAAATGTTATCTAAAGCATACAATTATATAAAATTGTATCGCATAACTTTTGGAAAATTTGTACATTAAGCACAAAAACGTCCTTCAGAAGTACGTTCTCTCCTTTAAAAATTTAAAAAAGTAGACGTCGTTATCTAAATATTACTCTGTTAAAAACAAAATCTATATATAAAATGAGAAACGGCCAACGAAAGGATGTTGTACACGAGAAAAACGTTATTCGGATGAACGTTCTCTTTGACGTGACCCAACTGCTTTGTCGCCACATGGCTGCTCGAGGGGAGGAATGAAGCCACGTGCTGTTGTTGGGAGGAGCGGGTGCTTTGCTGTCGGGTAGCAATCTGTCCCACCCAACAACAATAGATCATGTACCCATGCCACCCAACAACAACAACCACCCAGCAATTACCCAGACCCCAACCCCTAAATTCTGGCCAAAAAATATATTAAAAATAAAAACGCCCTTAGGAAGGACGTTTTTTTTCAAAAAAAAAAGGTCATTGGGAGGGCGTTTTCCTTTTTAATATATTTTTCTTCCCGTCCGGTTTTCTCACGTGTACAAACGTTGACGGCCGTTAAAAAAATTAATTTTCTACTTATTTTATCGGTAGAATGCCCTTCCGAAGTGCGTTCTTATGTTTTATTCATAATTTATCAAAATTTATGCTTTAGCTGTAATTTGGTATAATTTTTATGCTTGAAAATTTTTCCAAGGGAATTGCATGCGATAGGTATGTTGCATGTGCAGGTACGAAAGAAAGCTTTCTAGAAATGAATCGTGTGAGGCGATGATGAAAAAGACAGTACGGACAAGATCCGTACGAAAAGTCTGAAACGACATGACGATCGGCTAAAAATCGTGTACGAAAAGATACACAATTTAACTGAACCCGCACATACTAAAAAAAAAATCGAGCTCAGTTTCTCTTGCACTCTCTGCCCCCCACTAGTTTGTTGTTTTGCTATGCGCTAGCATTTATTTATTGGTGGCATATATTACAATTTAGTTAAAGTTTGAGAAATATGGGTCGATATGTTAAATATTTGGCAACACCCCATATATCTGTCCAATATCAGTCTGTATCCTTGATATCTGGCGCTAACTGGTAGCTGATGCCGATATGTATTGAGGAATTTTAAAATTTTCTGTCGGATGACGCTGAGTCCTGGGTCACTACCGACTTAACGTTTGTGGTTTATTTAGGATGGCCGATTTCCCATTTGTGTGTATGTAAATATAACATTTTGGTTTATATATATATATATATATATATATATATATATATATATATATATATATTTTTTTTTTTTTTTTTTTTTTGAAGCAATGTGGCAAACTCGCCTCCACTGAGGCTCGAACTCCCGACCACTTGGGCCGCATGCATCTCTCTTAACCACTAGGCTAGAGGTCATTTGCATATATATATATATATATATATATATATATATATATATATATATATATATATATATATATATATATATATATTTTTTTTTTTTTTTTTTGAAACAATGGATGGCTCGAACTCCGACCACTTGGACCGCATGCATCTCTCTTAACCACTAGACTAACGATCATTTGCTATATATATATATATATATATATATATATATATATATATATATATATATTTTTTTTTTTTTTTTTTTTTATTTTTTTGAAAAAAGGTAAATATATTAATGAATATATTAATGAAATAGATCTAGTAACAATCATGGCACCTTATTTAGGGGCTCGTATTTAACATCATGCTTTCATCAGACTCGATATTGTGAGAAATGCCTATGAGAGATGTGGAAATTCCTTCGAAGATACGTCTATTGCATTCTCGCCACACGTGCCATACTGAGGCTGCCAACCAAATTCTGGCTTCCGAATACCACCTTCGTCTTTCTGCTTGTTTCCCTGAATGTTGTCCATGATCCCCTGTATGCTCCAATCCACAATAGGTAGCAGGTTAAGCTTAGCCCATTGCTCTGTCCATAATGCTTGCGTCTCCTTGCACTGGAAGAATAGATGGTTGTTCGTCTCATTAGTTTGGCGACACATGATACATGCCGTGTCGGTCACTTGGATCCCAAATTTAGTAAGCCTATCAAGTGTAAGTAGGCGTCCCTTCATCAATTTATACATGCAATATTGCATTTTTACTGTCGCCTTCTTCATCCATATAACATCAAAGTACTCAATGTTCGGGTGCTTCTCTCGGAGGCGTTCGTAAACTTTATTAACTTGAAAGTCACCCGATCCTGAGTGGTCCCACACCCAATTGTCGCATTCTGCATTCGGGTCCACTGGGATTTTCCTGATCATTTTCACATGCCGCCTTGTGAAGGTGTTCAACTCAGGCATCCACTCGCCATGGTGAAGGATAGTACTCACCTTATCCTGTTTGTTGATCGGGGTCAGCGCATTTTCTCCGCAGAGATCATCCAGACTTGAATGATTCAGCCATGGGTCATCCCATAGGCTGGTTGTTGTGCCATCCTTAAACACCCGTGAGATCTCCTCCTTAATTTTGCTCATATATTTCAGGATGTGCTTGAAAGGTATCGAATCATTGTTGTTTCTTTGATATGTCCAGAAACTGCCATCTTTCAAGTATTTGGCCCGCATCCAGGTTGCCCATAAGACTTCTGACGTAATAATACGCCAAGCTAACTTCATCCCTACAATGTCCCTGAGTGCGCGTAGTGGCCGCAGTCCCACCCCACCTTCTTCCTTTGGTCTTGTAACGCTCGTATTACGTATTTTGGTATACGAGTACGGAATCCCAACCCGTAATTAGACTTGTCTTGCTTAGTTTAATCCTGGTTTAATCTTGCCTTGGTTTATTTTGGGTTCATCCTGGATCGACTTGTCTTGACTGGCTAGTCTCGGGTTTGCATTGGCATGGGTTAGTTAGCATTTTCTGGTTCATGTAGTTTATCCTGGCCTTGGCCTGCATTGGGTTCGGTTGGGTTCGGCTTGGTTGGGTTCGATTTGGGTTGATAAGCAAACCCCTACCTACCACCACCCCGCATTTATTAACCCAACCACCATTCTCTCTCTTCATTCATTACTCATTTACTCCTCTTCTCTTCTTCTTCCTCATCACCTTCTCCACCCACGCCACCGTAGGCAAGTGCAACTTGGTATCACAAGGGAATACCATGCTTTTATGGATCATTTAGCTTTCTTGCCTAATTTCAAACTACTTTAGAACTTGGCTTTTCTAATTTCGATGCATGAATTTTTGTAGATCTAGGTTTTAGCATTCTTTCATTTTCATGGTTTGATCTACTAAACTGGCTTGTTTGCAAAAACTGAGAGTTCCATGTGGTAGACATTCTGATGTTACGCAAGTTTGGTTTTGGAATGGTTGGATTTCGCCAAGACTTGACCGAGATAGGGCTTTTCTTGAGCTCTTGAGCTTTTACGCCTGCTTGTACCGGCCTTGGGGAGAAGATGAAGTTTTACGCCCACGTTTTACGTGCCAGCGTATCATTTACCCCTTTACGCACACGTTTTCACGTGTCCGCGTAGTATTCCCTTTTTACGCACACGCATTACGTGCCAGCGTAATCTTTCTACGCCGAGTTCACTTGAACTCTACGCAAGGGCCTTCCCGCTCGCGTAGACTCGCGCTCGCCTGCCGCGTAGAGTCTCGCTAGCGTAGAGTGCCCCGTGCGTAGAGCCTCGCTCGCGTAGACTCTCTCTTGCTCGCGTAGAGCCTTGCGTGCGTAAAGTTTCACTCGGGTGCTCGTGCGCGTAAAGTTCCGCTTTCATAGGGTGCTTGCTATGCGTAGAGCGCTTGCTAGCGTAGAATCCTGCTTGCATGTACTCTTGCTCGCGTAGAGCTGCCTATCCTTAGGTCTTGCCCGCGTAGAGCTGTTTTACGCTTGGGGTCCATTTGGCCTAGCGTACTCTTGCTCGCGTAGAGACTTTGAGTCCCTATGGCGTACTCCGTTACCCTTTTTTTATTACGCCTTTTGTCACGAACTTGATAACTTGAATTGATTGACATGACTGGACTGATAATTGTACATGGCACGGTATAACAAGTGTCACACCCCAGTTCCGGAATACGGGGACGTACACGGCCAGCTACACCGTATAAGGTACGAATACGCTATACGGTGATGACGGCTGTCCAGTCTGGTTGGGTATCCTAGCCTGCAATCAATCTATGGCCTAAATCCGATCTCATATCCACAGGCAAATCACAATGAATCAACATCAAGAGAGATAATCATATGGAAAGCAGGGAATACTCATATGAAAATCAGGAATCTACAATACAGAATAATAATGTAGACAAGTATACCTTCCCACAGTTCCTAGCATGGTCTGGAACTGAAGCACACCCTCCAAGTCAAGTCTGGAAGATCCACCGGGTCGGTCTCAGACAATCTGGGAACAATCCAGGGTTGGTCAGGCCAACCGCAGCAAGTACCAGAAAGGAATGCTCAAGGTCGGGCGAAGAAAACCAGCAGGATAAAATATGACAAAAATAACATCTAAAAACAGTAAATAAAGGTAAGGGATCGTGCGGTACCAACGCACGATAACAATCCACAAGTATAGTGAAGCTAACACAATCACAACCTCTCTAACATCCACTAACACCTGCATTGCCAGCTGGAAATCAATATCAGCTGGCTAGCAGGCAACAAGCCAAACAACACAGAAGGACAAGCGTCCACACAATGCCTACGGCTTGCTATTATTAGCTAACTAGGGTTATCACAGGCCTAATTACTAACAAGATGCAATGAGACTTCAAAGTCCAGCTCCTGCTTGCTACTACCCGAATGGCCCCAGCAAAAGAAAAAGATAGATATAGCAGGCACACTGCAGTAAGATACATGTGCCCTAAAGAAGTGCCACACTCGACGGAGGGCTGGGAATGCGCTCATCTCGACGGATAGCAACAATCCCTAGTATATATATAGATACATAGGGTCGGGGCCAGACAAGCAACAGGTCACTGGGAAGTCCCCATGAACTACATGATTAATCTAGTTATTAGCCTAGTCGGTTTCATTGTGGATCCCTGACCGTGGTACTCAGGGATCCATGTCCTAGACATGATGCAAGACAAGACTGGACTGGTGGCTTATACAAGCACAATCAAGAGAAATAAACCACGGTGTCAAGACGGGGTCATGCCTAGCAAGTCAGGACTAGCTGTCGCAACAGCGGTCAAGAGTAAACATGTCATGTCAAGAGTACTAGTCAGGAGTGCGCCACCACGGGCCACTATCAAGAATCAAGAGTATACCTACCAGGTTTACTGTCAAGTCCAGAGTGCTAGTCAGGAGTGCACCTCTACGGGCCACTATCAAGAATCAAGACAGGTCCAGGTCATCGTGTAATACCAGAAACAAGGTCAAACCTATCAGTCACAAGAAGTCACATGCCCAAATCGTGACATGGACATCAAGTCGGGTACAAAATCAGAACCTCTACCATAATCACATCTCAAGAATATATGGGAGCCTAGAACTCCAATCATCCCGTCTGTCTATCCACCAGATCAATCTATCAAGAGTCACCCTTCTACGATGGATTCAATATCATGACAGGAAGGTCAATAACCAAATATCCAAGCTAATCACTATAAGCAATGCTATGCCCTCTGGCTCACAAGAATCCTCCAAGGCAATGATCACAAGCCACTAGAAAACGAGCCCCTCTAACTACCAAAGACATAGCAATCAAACCAGGTTTCCCCAACTACCAAAATACACAAAGGTACCAGGTTTTGGGCATTTGGGAAGTCGAATAAAAAAATAATATAATAATACCCTCAATATTCTCCTCGTTCTACGAAATATCCGAAATCACCAAAATCCAAGAATCCACATAGATCCACCGAGTCAATATCCCGAGATCGTACTCTCCATAATACTCAATCCTCAGTCATATCC